>JARHVA010007456.1:0-2500 GCA_037957365.1 Torreya grandis
ATTTAATTCATTACTTGCTGTTTGATTGCATTCTTTGTCTAGATTTGATTCCTTTATGTGGCATATTGTGTCTTATTTATCACCTACTATTTTATTTTCATCTTTAAACTCTTTTTAATCAAATATTTCACCACCTTTTGGGTAGAAAAACACTTCATCTTTAGTTGTACCTTCACTTTTTCATTCTCCAGCTTCTTCTTTATGGATTGTTATCTAATCAATTTCTTAATCCAAAACTTTTTACTCACATTCTATTTATTGGACTGAATTCAACCATGAAAAATCAATTTTATAATAAAAATTTTGAAGCCCAATTTCCTCTCTCTGCTCTTACATGGCAAGTTGTGTTTCCATCTTCTTTAATTGTCTTTCCATATGTTCCATTACTTGTTGGTTTTCCCTCTCTTGTATTCTTTCTCTAAATTTGCACTTGGATATTTTATTAATATTTATTTCCCACTTATAAATATACAAATTTCACATATGAAATAACTCTCTTTCCATCCTTTATAATGCATCCTTCATTTTGTTTATCTTTATCTCAATCATTCCCTAATTGTGGCACTCAAATCTAGCCCTATTTCTCATTTTCCTTTCTACCTCTCCTTTCATTTTCATCTTGAGTACCTCATTTGGGTACATACTCTTCCTCTTTTTGGCCTCATTTAGACCACTTTATTTTGTTTCACACTTATAACCATTCTATCTTAGACCTCACTAGGGCCTTTCAACCTCTTGTCCTTCACACTAAGATTGTTTTCTCTTTACTAATCTTTGTTTATGAGATTCTCTATTTTGATCCTATTAATAGCTCTATCGATTCATGGATTACCACCAAACTACTTATTTTTTTATTTCATCACTTTTCACATACTATAATCAATGCACTCAAACCAATAAATCAACCACAAGTAACTAATACCTTTCTTTGTTTGCTATTTCAACTCTATCTTTCAACAAGACTCCTTGCTAATTGCCTCCTTGCTTGATTACATAGAAATTATTTTTCAACATGAAAAATGTACTATGTATTATGTAATCATCAATTCTATACCTATATATACCTATTCTAAAATCATCTAGATTGTTTTGGTACCAAATGATGTAGAGCTATGAACACTTCTCAAGAAATGACTCTACTATTTTCCTTACTTCACTCATTCACCCAAAGTCCTTTAAGACCACATGAAAAAATAGTTTTATGGTTACTAAATATGGTTCATGTCTTTCATAATATTATAGACACTCAAATAATTATTTAATTACCCTTTGATCATCTTACAACTTTATACAAAATATCAATTCACCCTTACTCAACTGTGCCTATTATTTGGCTAATCCTTGTAACCTTTTTTTCATTATTTTTTGCCTTATATGGCTATGTATGGATTATATTATAAATATTAATTCATATCCAAATAAATTTCATGATATTTGATCCTTATACAAATTTTCCATTACCTAACTCATTCTCTAGACCATCTTACTAACCCATTGTAGCTACATGTTTAGGTTTTTAGGTTAATTAGGTCTCTATTTCTAACACATTCCCTTTCCCTAGTATGGGTAGATATGCAGCCAAAAAAAACTTCAAAATATCTTACCATATCATATTACCTAAAAAATGACCAAGTTTTAAGGATGTTCCATGGTTCAAATGCTCAAAATACTCATTTTTGCTCCCTATCCCTACAAATAGGGTTGAACCTATCTATCATAGGCCATGAGCTCTCTATATTGAATTTCAAAAATGATAATTGATTTACTTCAACTATGAAGGTTTATTGAGTCTATTCAAAACACATTTAATCTATTTAGAACTTTACCAGTTTGTATTTATTTCTTTGTTCACCATTTCAAGCTAGCTTTTCATCAGTTTGTGCATGCAGACATAGTTTATAGGGTTTTTGAGTCTTGTTATGAAGATATAAATTTTCTTAAGAGGATTAAAAATTACTATTCAAGTTATTAAATATTTAATCTAACATTACACACTTCACTCAAATATTGGTTATCCCTTATAACATCTTTATTTCACAATTTCATAAGTATTATTGAAACATGACTATAACATCCGTTATTGGTTCTATTTCTCCTGAGCTCTCACATTTACATATTGGGCCTTCATTATTACAAGAAGGCTCTATTCATAACTTATTCATAATTTTATACAACTATAAAATAATTATTACACCTTTTACTACCTCATATCAATTAATTGATAACATTGGTTTATCATATTTAGTCGTTTATACTGAAACCAAAATAGTGAACACTTGCTAACAACTCAAAGGAACTCTCAACAAGATAATGATTTGATTAAAATTTTAATGACACAAGCACCACTATTTTTCTTGATACATTATATCCTTTATTATTGTATACAAAAAGTGCAAATTTTGAATGGACTAACAACACACATAAAATTACATATTCCTGCCACTTTATTAAACCACATCAAAGTGCATATCTTGCATTAAAGTCATATAAATAAATATGA
>JARHVA010007456.1:7500-60000 GCA_037957365.1 Torreya grandis
TGATGAGGTGGCTCAAAATCCCTGACAAATGAAAGGCATGTATATAATTTTCACAATTAAACCATGCCTCTATTAAATTCTAGAACTTAAAGCATTTGGGATTACATCAATAGTATAAGTCACCCACGCTTTTACATAATTAATTAACCTAACTCATTAAGGTTAAATTTGTCTTTTATATCTATGTTTCATTAAAATGTGCACACCATGATAATTATTCCCTCCTTATTCATGATTTAGTTGGACTGTGATTTTATTCTACAATTTTTATTTAATGCATAGTCCATTCTCGACCTCTAGATGGTCTTGGTGTCTAAATGGCCCATAAAATTTAATCCCATACTTTGTTGGCTACATAAAATATGTGTCCTTTATCCTAATGGGTTTATGCCATGTGGATTCTCCTCAATTTTCCTCTATTTTTACCTTGTTGCACAATCCATTTGCCCCCACAGGCCCCATTTTAGCACTTGGATGCTCATCTACATCCATGAGCTTTAGCTCTTTCATTTTATGTCATCAAATCCATGACCACATGACCTATTTTAATTATCCTAGGCTCTTTATGTCATTGTATTATAATTTAATGGTTTATATCTCCCAATCTTTAATGACTCTACCTTATCAACTTTCTAGGGTTTGGTGAACCTTCCATGTGACATCTTCTTGGGGCCTCAAGACCATGGAAGGATTAACTATTAGATCAAAGTATTAACACCCTTAAGCTTTGGTTCTTTAATTTTTTGTAATGTTAAAGCCTCCACATGAGTTTTAGTTTAATTCTTAATGAATTTTTATCTTCAAACATTCATGCAAAAGTTCTGACTCATTCATTCCAAAGACCCAAGCCTTTAGAACTTTTGTTGTCACAATTTATATTTGGGCCTTAACTTTTAAACTTATTTTTTTAGATTTTATGTAAAATGTGTGACATAATTTTTGTGAAACATGAGAGCCTCTTTTCCTCTTTTCCTTTCATCATAACTTTTACTCTTATGACATATTTCTCCAAAATCCAATTCTTTGTAAGTTTTATCGTCAAAACTTTTGTTTTGAACATGGTCTTCATAACTTTTCTCTTGAAATTTTGTTTGTAACTTTTGTTGTTGAGACTTCACATAAAATTTATAACTAATTATTTACATTTGTACAAAAGAATAAAAGGCTTATAAAATTCTTGTGAAGTTTTTAGGTCTTTTGTAAACTCTCCTTCATGCAAAATTTTTGACTACTTCATTTGGGTACCATCAAGCACAATATGAAAAGTCATAGTCCTCAACTTTGATTTTGAAAATAAATGGATAAACATTTGAAAAAAAATTAGATAACTATTTTTTAAAAAATGGCTAAGGGAAAATATGAAACATGACTAAGTATAAACTAGAAACTATGCAAGGAATTAGTCATTTAGTTGATTTCAAATCTAGTTTCATCCATTTTTATGAGAAGAGACTAAGCTAAAAAATATAAACTTATAAAAATTTAGTGTTTCTTATTTAAATTAAAACATAAATGGATGAAAATTATTTAAGAAAAGAGGTAGAAAACTTTGGAACAGTCAGATAATTTGTATAAATCTAAGCTATAATAGTTTGAGGAATATATAAAATGTGCTTTAAAACACAAGTAGGTAAATAGACTAAGACTTAATATATATATGAAAATTGAAATATTAAAATAAAATTAACTCCTAGATAAAACCTTGGACTGAACTGAAGAAATGTAAGGACATCAAAGTAAACCCATTTAGTCACTTATAACTAGTCCTCTACTAGATTGCCAAGAAGGTTGATTTGAACCAATAACCACAATGAACTCTTGAAAGGTATAAGATCATACATTGGAGTGAAAATAGGGTCTATATTTTTTAACATTTTTTGAAAGTAATAATAAATGGTAAGTCGTACTGGGAAAAACTTCTAAGTATTACAAGAATCTAAAATATTTGGTTTTACAATAATAAAAAGCGTTAGTTGCAATCTATCACCTATTACAAACAAAATTACAAGGAACTAAAGTCTATAAGGATGAGTGACATACTAAGTTTTAATCTTTACAAAACCATATACATATGTGATCAAGTTTTTAATTTATTTATTTTGCATTCACACACAGTGATGCACATTTGTATAAGGTTAGAACTCTTGAAGTAAAATTATTTTATAATTTACCTTGAGGTGAATTGGGGTGGGAATTACTCTAATAATAACCAAATTTTTATATCCCTGACATAAATACATTTGGTCCCTTCCAAAGGCCTTAATCCACTACCAACTAGGATGGAAAGCTTTTAGTGGAGGATGTTGAGATCACCTTTTTGAGGAATTTTTTTGATTTTAGATTTTAACTCAATTATTTTGAAATGTGATTTTTCATTTACATCCATAGATGGTCAGGGACCAAACCACGAGTAAATTAAAATCATTAAGCCCATGACAACTCAATACAAACTAGAATTGAATCAATGTTACATTTTATTTAGATATTTCTTTAAGTGCATTAGATGGCTTCAAACAAGAAAAGAGTTGTTTCAAAATTCACTCGTTTTGTTATGGTCATTGACCTTTAGATTTTAATAAATGAATAAATCAACAAATATAGTTCACACAAGTTATTAGAGTAAAATTATGATTAATTTATTTTAGTTTTTTGCATGTTATTTTTGTAATAGACGTTCATTTAATTTCTCTGATTAACAAGAGGAGACTATAGGGAAAAAATCATTGGTACAAACCCAATAAGGAAATGAAATAGAAAAAAAATGGTAAAACCAAGATAATAAACAAGGGATAAGAAATAAAAATAGAAATAGAAAGATAAGGAAAAAGAAAAGGTATTCATATTAATTATTCAGGCTAGTACATACTAGAAGCAATTAGACACCAAATTCTCTAGGATGTTAGGAATAAAAATGAAACATATACTTGTATATATATTATCCTTTACATTGGAAAGCACTATCCCATAAATATTTATTAATTTATTTCTCATGTAACTCAACCAAATTAAGAATATATAATTTTGCATTAGATTTGCCTCTATATTTCAAAAATCATGAGGGGTAGGGTTTAGAAAATGCCTTAGATCATTCATCAGTATTATAGTGAGGGATAGGTTTGGGTACTCATACATACCAAACTGATTGGAAGATCCAACTTGTAAAAGATATGTTTTTGGTGGTAGCCAATAAATGAGTAACTTATAAGTTTCTCCTCGATTGTCATGGATGTTATGGAAGCATCTTAATCTTGATTTTTTTTTCCATGGAGGCATGGGAATGGTTTTCCCAATGTTAATGATCTTTTGGCCTTATCATCTATGGAATAGGTATGTAAAGGAATGCATTGAATATGTGTATTGTGAGCTTTAATTTATGTTGTCATACCTCTTTCCTCCATGAATGTGCACTTCAATTTCATGCCAATTGTTTGAATTTAGGGTTGTCCATAAGTGGGAGAACATCCATTTTGAGATTATCTAACCCACTTATCTCACTTATATGATATAATTTGATGTTATATTTTTTGGATTATTCATATATAAATATGGGGTGGGTGTCATACTGCTACCATTGAGTTATTTATAATCTAAAATTAGTTTTTTAGTTGAAGGGGAAGAAACATAGGACAAGAGTGATTCAAATGTGTAACATATATCTTCCTAGTCTAGTGGCTCCAACACATTGAGTTAATCTTCAAGATGATTGTAAAAAACTTGTGATTCACCCTCCTAAGTAGGTATCTCTCCTTTTATTTGATCATGTGCTGCTAAGTCACTCAATATATTGGATGTTTCCTCATCATTTCTCTAAAGGATTAGTGGATGCACTATATATTGGTACCCTCCTTGAAATGAATGGCATATGATTATCATAAGTATCAAAAAACACCTAATATATTGATTTCATATTAAACTCATAGAGTTAAATTCATTAATAGATTAATTAAGATCTTCATTCAATATATGGGAGTTCACTTGATGGCACATATGGCATATTTCTAATGGATATGTCTTATTATAAGTCATAACTTAGCTGATGAGATGACTCGTAGGAAACCAAATTGAAGGATTTTATAGTTAAAAATTTGACTATCTCAATGGATAGGAAAAATCAATATTAAGATCATGAGACATCAATATTTTTTCAATGGTGCAAGATTATTAATAATTCAATGCCAAGGATGTCAGAGATAAAATAATCATTTGAAAAAACATAAAATTTAGTGGAAAAAATGTTCTAAGGCAAATATCGATGGATATTGCCTTAGTCTATAGAAAAGGTAATTTCAACACAATATAGTGTTGATGAAAGTGTTGGTTGATGAACTCAGCGATTCATTGGGTTCCATACAGGATGTAAAAAATTGTGGTATAAGGTAGTAATATCGATGGTATATCTAAAATAGATTAGGAATAAACTTTTGAAAGAATCCCATGTGGTTATATACCTATATAGGATTCTAATTCACTAGATTTATGCATCCTTATCAAATAATAAGGAAACAAGTGACAAGCCACATAATTATTCTAGATACAAGTTCTAATGATGGCATCCATGAATTCTTAAATGGGCTTTCTTTATTAATCCCACCATGTGTTTACTTTGTCCAAAATAAATTGATATTCTTAGGGGGTCACAAATGAGTCTTGAGATGTTTACTAGGAAACTATTCCCACCTAGCCATTATAAGGCTATAGGACTAGCTAGGTAATGACACAGTAGTGTTTTAGGCTTAAAATTTTCAATAAAAAAGTTTTAGTTTTAGATCAGGCCCTCCTTTTAGTACCAAAAATGTTGTGAGGTGTCTCACATGATGAAAAACACCTAGGGGTTGTTATTCATTTCCTCTCCTAAAAGGAGGGATATCCCACAAATAAAATATTACCCCAAGGTCTAAATGTACTAGGTGATCTTATATAGGCATGCGGGCTTGAGGAGTTTAAATGCTAATTCAGATTCACACACTAATGGGAAAGTTGTAATGATCATCAATATTAATGAAATAATGTGGTTGATGAAGAGGATCAAAATCCTTAATAAAATGAAGGCATCCCTAAAATTTTTGTAATATATCTATGCCTTTATTGAATTTTGGAAATTAAAAGTAGTAGTTGGGATTGCATCAAGACTAATAGCTTGACATGCTTCTAGGTAGTCAATTGTACTACCTCATTAAGGATGAATTTATCTTTTATGCTCTATGTTTGATTCTAATATGCATGTAATACTAATTATTCACACATTATTCATGATTTAGTTGGACGAAAATTTGATTCTGTAAATCATAGTAGACACAGTCCATTCTTAGCCTCTTGACAATTTTGACAATCTTGATGTCTAGATAAAATATCAGATTTAAGTTCATGCTTTACTATCTATGTACCTAATGTGTCATTTTCCCTATCTAGTTACTTCCACTTGACTTATCCTTGATTTAATTATTATTTTCCCTCACTGTGTAGTTATTTTACCTCTATGAACCCCATGTGAACACTTCACATCTCATCTATGTTTCAAAGATTTATCTCTTTTCTTTATTCTCATCATATCCATGGCCACACAACCTCTTTTCATTATCCTAGGTTATTTATGTCTTGTGCCTTTGGTGTAATTATTTTAAGATATTACGCTTCAATGGATCCACCATGTAGGGGATCTAGGGTTCTAGGAAGTTTTCATATGGTATGTTCTCAGGGCCTCAAGATCAAGGAAGAATTATCTTTTGGCTAAACATAATAATGCCCTTGAGCTTTCATGATCCAATGTTTTTCCACTTCCTCACCTCCATATGAATTTTAATTTAAGTCTTTGGTTATTTTTATTTTAACCTTCATGTAAACATTTTGACTCATTCATTCTGAAGCACTAAGCCTTTAGAACTTTTGGTGTTGTGATTTTTGTTTAGGCCTTAACCTTTGTGACTTCCTTTCTTGAGCTTTTGCAAAAAAATAAAGAAATAAATATTTTGGAAAGTTTGAGCCTATTTTACATTATTCATGGATATTGTTATCATGAAACATTTTAGAAGATCCAAGTCCTCGCAAGTTCTATCATTGCAAAATTTTTTCCAAATTTGGCCTTCAAAACTTTTGTCTAGAACTTTTGTTCACAACCTTTATTGTTTAGACTTCATGCAAAAAATCTAACTAATTCTTAACATTTTTATCAAATAATAAAAGACTTATAAAATTCATGTGAAGTCTTCAAGTCTTTTGTATACACTCCATGTAAAACTTACTACTACTTCTTTTGGGTAATTGTAAGCATAATATGAAAAGTCACAGTCATCAACTTTATTTTTAAAAAGAAATGGCTAAACATTTGAAAATAAATGCATAACTATTTGAAATTAAATGGATAACTATTTGAAAATAAATGGCTAAATACTTTTGAAGAAATGACTAATTATTTTAATAAAATTACTAAGGTAAAATCCAAAACATGAATAAGTATAAATGATAAACTGCATAATGACATAGTCCTTTATTTTATTTGAAAGCCAATTTCATCCATTTTTATGAGAAGTTACTAAGTTAAAAATTAAAACCTTATAAACATTTAGTCACTTAGATTGAAATTAAATTAGAAATAGATGAAAATTTTTCAAGAAAGGAGGTAGACAACTTTTGAATAGTTAAATAATTAGCACAAATCTAAGGCAAAATAGTATAAGATCAAGTTATAAAATGCATTTCAAAACACAAGAAGATAAATAAACTAAGACTTATTAGATATATGTAAATATAGATATTAAAATAAAATCACTCCTAGAGAAGATATTGGATAAAACTAAAGAAGTATAATGACATCAAAGTAAACCCCCTCAGTCACTTGTATTCAATCATCTAGTAGATTTGCAAGAAGGATAATTTAAACCAACCACCACAATGAATTCTTGAAAGCTATAAGATCAAACTATAGATTAAAAAGAGGGTCCCCATTTTTAAGCTAAAAATTAGGCATGTTTTTCAAGTTAAAACACTTATATCTTCCAAAAAAATAGTATAACAATAGTCTTCATGTTAAGTGAAACATATGCCATAAAAATATGACATACATACAAATAATGTAATAAAAGTAAATCTATAAAGGAAAATAAATTTTATTCAAATTTTTTTTAATATACTCAGAGTAAAAATTATGTCATTCAACCTTAAGCTTTTAATGTTGATAATCAATGTAATTATACTGAATCATACACTCATTTACATAAAAAATGTTTTGACCCCAACTTGCAGCATTGGTAAACATAAAAATGACATTGCTTAACCTATTTTTATTAAATCTAATGCATATAGTGTCAAGCTTGGTTATAATGTTTCTCGAGTTAAATTTAATTCTTATTTTGCTTTGTATCAAAGGAGTTTTCACAATTATCATATGACTTCTTTTGATTATAATGCTTGTCACGATGATTATTTGGTTGAAAATGGTGATACATGTGAACATTGTGTTAAACACAGGTATCGTCTCTCTAAATGTTATAAATTCCATTCATGTAAATCTTGTAGTAAGTCAAATCATGACACTTTACATTTTTGTAAAATCACTAAAACAGCTACTTCTAAGGTTCAAATAATTTAAATACCTAAATATAATGTATCTTTTAGACACTTTGAAGTGTTCTCATGTGATAATTCTTCTATTGCTTCAAATCAAATATATTTTTCAAGTGACACATATTATTTATATCCCTTTTTATAAAATCAAAATTTTAATGCATTTCATACATTTTATGTTGCAAAGGTAAAATGATTTGATTATATCTTATTTTGACTAACTTATTTTTGTGAAAGGTTTTTTTACTTTGTGATGAAAATTGTATTTTGCTCTGTTTATATTTTTATATTTAACTTTATTACAATATTTGTATGTAGATAATATTTTTTATGACATATTTTTATCCCAGCATTAGTATTAGTATTATTTTATTTATTTTTCAAGTTTTAATTGATCATTTCTCCTTCTTTTCGCTCCTTATCCCATTATAGATTGACCATATTTTTCAAAGAGGATTATTAGATATCGATGATGATCATTCTTTTGTGACTTTTTGGGACACCTTCCATTCTTGTTTCTTTCTCAAACTATTGTAATTCCTCTTGATATACAAGTTCATTAAGGGATATTATTATGTAATTTCAAATTATTTATAAAATTATAAAAATATTTCCTCCATTTTTGTAATCCTTAATTAATCTTAATGGGAATTATTGGATATTAACCTTATTTGAGTTAACTTTTTTACTTTATGCTTATCCTAACTATATTCTATATGCACATTTATTATTTTTATTATTATTGTTATTGTTATTGTTATTGTTATTGTTATTATTGTTGTTATTGTTCAATTTATCCTAGATTTATGAGGTGTCACTCACTAGTTTCATCTTTATATATTATTTTTGGTGTTACTTGCATAAGTAACTCCTCCCCTTACATGTCACACACTTCCCTTAAAATTTTGGGGAATAAAAAATTTGACACACATTAAGATGTCCTTTTAAGTGTATCATGCTAATCTTAGTAACTCCCTCTAAATTCTTGAAAAAATGGCTAACACCAATCTTCATGTTAATTAAATAATATACCATAAAAATACAATTGAAATATAAATAGTGTAATAAAAATAGATATATAAAGGAAAATGGAGACCATGAAAACTTATTTTAACACACTCAAATCAAATATTATGTCTTTAAACCTTGATAACACTTCTAATATTTATGATCAATGTGTTTATAATGAATCTTGCGCTCATTTTTAATAAACATTTTATATCCCTAGTTAGTGCATCATTTATTCAATGGGTTATTTTGGCAGTGGTCTTAGGAAATATAAAAATGACATTATTGAAGCATCTTATGGAAGGCTCAATTATAAAAAAATTCAATATAACTTAAATTTTTATTATCATTTGTATTCTATGAATTCTCAACATAGTTCTCCTAATTATCATATGAATACATTTTATTATAATGATTTTCATGCTCATTATTCAATGTAAAATGGTAAAATTTGTTAACAATGTGGTAAACATGGGCATCATCTCTTTAAATGTTGGAAATTACATCAATCAAAAGATTAAGGTAAATCAGTTCATGACACTTTACATTCTTAAAAAAATAGTGAAATATGGGTCGAAGCAAAAATTAGAGAGACAAAAGTTATGGCATTTCCTGATCATTGAATTTTTTTGGTATGGCCTTTAAAACAGGGTGTACACCTCTTTTTAAATTATTAAGGCTTAGGCTTGTGATTGAGCCTCAAGGAAATACACCCTTTCTCTTTTCTTCATTTTTTCCTTGTTTTAGATCAAACCTATGAGAATTTTACCTTTACCTTTTATCTTTAGATTTCTCTTGTAGATCCATGTGTGTGCTTTGGATTTACATCCCACTAGTGGGATTTGGCATTCAGGTTACTACCTCAGGTATGTTTATTTTTTAATTTTTTTATTTCTATTTATATTTATTTATTCAAGTAGGGTTTTGAGTTTAGGTTTTTAAATTATATTAGCTTGCATTACCTTAAAAACAATGTAATATTTAATCTAGCTATAATATTGAATGATAGATCCATGAAGAAAATGTTAGACAAAATGCCAATTAGATTGATTTTACACAATAAGTTCAATTATATGAATAATAAAATTTAAATTTTTAATAATTAAAAATAATCATTAATGGTTTGTGTCACTCCTCAGCTTTTAGAGCACACATTTCACTTGCCAATACACAAGAGACTATTTTTAATAAAGTGGGAAATGTAACTTCATAACTCGATGTAATGTTACATTGAATAGAGGCCATGAAATAATTTTATTTTTGTAAATTATCATATGAATATTCTAAAAAATAATAAATAACAAAATAAGTTATATGTGTTTTATTTATTAAGACTAGAACCAACCAACCTCCATCCATAAACTATAGACATATTGGTATTGATTGGTGTGTTCATGATGAGATGAGAATAAGATTTTGGGATATGTGGTGGATGGTATTTGATGAAAATTAATGCAACAATAATGAGGTTCTATTATACTATTTGAGAAAATTGTATTTTTATTTTTTGTTGAAAAAAATTCCAAACTATTTTGATAGGAAGGCCTCCCAAGGTAGAGGAGATGGGTCTATTCCTAAAATAGAAGGACAATATTATATGCCTCTATCCCTAAAATTTTGAATTGTAACATACAAATGGACATCCTTAAGTTGGTTATAAGGATGACACAATTTATTATCGATCATGGTATGCATACATTGAATACTTTTACTTAGCCTACAAGTGGTGCTAGTGGTAGTGGTGTTAGTGGTATTGGTGATAGTGGTAGTGGTTTTGGTGGTGTTCATAAATATATACTAGTGTCATTCCCCCTACTCATGTTATAGTTCATTTACATTATTTCACATCATGTGGGAGGAAGTGTATGGGACCTCATGTTCTGGTGTGACATCATAGAGTACATTTATGGAGACTAGTATATCATAGCATACACCACTTGTAGATGCTCTAGGAGCTTAATAAATTATCATTTCAAAGCGTATTCCACTTTTATATGCTTTATTAATGTACAACACTAGACTGTCAAAAACTATACTAGATGTACTAGCTTTACCAATTACTCTCAAGACACATCATCCTCTTATGTAGGAGTTGTCAACTTCACCATCTATATTTCATACATAGGTTTTATTTTAATTATAGTTTGTTTATTTTCTAGTTTGTATTTACTTATTTAACTAATTTATTTGATTGAACTTTTTATTTGTTTCATGTATAGATGATTGGTCATATTTTCAGTAGCTCAGCAAGCCTTGACTCTATTGTAGAGGCCATAATTTACATAGATGTACCCTATATGCAAGTTTGGAGACTTTTAAATTACATACTTATTAATGTATTTTTATTATCCTTTTAAAATAAAACTATGTGTTAAGATATATACTATAGTTATAGATTTGTATCATGTTCATTTGATTCACACATTATTCATTTAATGGGTTTATAGATGATGAAGGATGCTATGAACACCCATCATAGACAACAAGAATGTTTTCTTGATGTTTTAGTTACATCTGAGCATCCACTATATCCATACTAGGTCATGATTCAAGGCCGAAGACTAGTGAGAACATATAGTAAAATCACTCTTTAGCTTCAAGCAATGATATTCTATGCCATATTTACATAAACATATGCACATATAAATCTAACAATATATGTATGCTCCATAGGATTACCTATCATGGATTTATATGGTTTATTTAACCCTAGATAACTATTTATAAGGAATACAGTGAGTGTAGAATTATTTTTTTCAAAATATTGAAAATTTTCATTTTCAATATAAAATTTAAATGCATTAATTTTTATATTTTATATGTTGTGTAGATACAAAAACTTTTACATTTTATAGATGAAATAATTAATGACTCACATGATAAGAGGAAAGTATCTCCTCTTATTGAGGCTCACAACACCCCTAACTCTACATTTATTCCAATAAAGTGTTATTTATTTGGAGGTAATTAGGAGCAGGAGAGCTAGTTATTGTGTTATGGGTCTAGTTGTAGGCAAGATCGATTTTGTATGATGATATCACCCACATTGTATGCCTATATGGTGCATTTTATCTATGTACATGTTATGGTCTACATTTTTTCTTGATACATGTCTTATTTTTCATGTTTAATTATGACATAAAACGTTACATATACACATATATACTATTCAACAATAGGATTCCTTTACGTATGCATATTTTCTATTTTGATAATTTAATGTTTACACATATTATTGGTTAATGGTTATTATTACTTCATATCATGCTTAAGAAACCACATTATTCCTTAAGTTAGGTACTTCATCATTATGTATATTTTACATTTACATGTGATATTTACTATTTACATGTTTTAATTACATATCAATTTGTAATTGTGATGTAATTGGACTTGTGATCAAGTTCATGGATGTAAATATTATAAAGTTTTAATTGATCATATATTTTAGGAGGTCTAGTAATGTAGGATCAATTTTATATTTACCTATTTCATTTTCATTTTATTACATATCAATGTGTAATTGTGATGTAAGTGGTCTTGTGATCAATTTCATGGATGCAAATATTATAAGTTATACTTGATCACAGTTGTTAGGAGGTCTAATGATAAATTAATGATTTATTATTTACTTGTTTCATTTACCTTTAATTACATATTAATTTTAAATTATGATGTGAGTGGACTTGTGACCAATTTTATGAGTAAATATTATAAGTTATACCTGATCATAGTTGTTATGAAGTCTAGTGATGTAAGATCAATTTACTATTTACTTATTTAATTTACATCTCATTACATATAAATTTGCAATTGTGATGTAAGTGGACTTGTTATAAATTTCAGTGATGTAAATATTATAAGTTATACTTGATCATAGTTTGTAGGAGGTATAGTGATGTAGGAGCATAATCCATTAGGGTGTATGTTATGGGTTTCTGGTAATAAATGGCCTATCATGGCTTCATATTGTTTATAATACTTCAATTAGGAGTTGTTTATATTTTCCCTCCATAACTAAATTCAAATTTGTAATAAGGAATCTTTGATCTTATTAGACAAATTCATCACCTATTAAAGGTGCATGAATATTAGAAAGGGTAATTTATGGTGTTGTGGTCTTGAAATTCATAATAATGTATTATAATTCACAACTTAGTATATAATTTATTATGTTTAAGGTCTTAGGGTGTAAATGAAAAACAAATACTTGGCGTAAATGGAACATACACTTACATTAGACATTCACCTAGCTCTAATCTCTAATTTGAATCTCCTCTATACTTGGTTTAATACTTTGCATGTATAGCATGTCCTTTACTTATTCCTTGAATACCCTTATTCATTCTCAAATTCACTAGGTTCATAAATTTCTTAACCACATAGTAATCTTCTCCCTTTACAAAACATATCACCCTTTTATCCCTCTACACTCTCAAGCTCATCTAGGACTACTCTTGGGATTGATTCACTTCGATCTATGTATGTAATAATAGGCCTCCTTGATCATGAAACCTATCATTCCTTCTTTCAATCTCATCCTGTTCACTACAAAAATCATCCTCTCACACACATAGTGAGCTCAATAGCTTCCTTCATGAATATAATGCATATAATTATCACTCTCTCTTTTAATATATGTCACTCTTTACTTTCCTCTACATTATCTCCTTAAAATCAGGTCCATAATCTTATATTTTACTCTCATAATTGTACTCTCTAATCTTCATCTAATCTTACTTATTATTTGTCATAGTTTCAAGCCCTAAAGATCTCATTTATGGCTCAATGACTCTAAACCTATTTCTAGTGCATATAGGTAAATATACCTATTCATTATATCTCTTACATACATCTAATCCAACAACACAATCATCAAGTCATAACTCCCAACTCAACTACACCTTCTTTCTTCAAGACTCCTTCTCTATTAGCCCTCAGAACATGTAAACCTAGAAGGTACAAATAATAAACAAATTTTATGATCAAATAAAATTCATTTTTAAATACCAATTATCATTTTTCAATTCCATATGATGTTTTAAGATCTAACTCTACATGCAACCCAACTAACTCAACTCATTCTTTTGCCAATTATCCCTCTTTAGGTCTAATATAATAACATAGTTTGTAAAACCATAAAGTATGGGCTTGTACTAGTCAAAAAGCTTATTAATATTCAAGAACTTGATAAGTTAAACCAAATTCTAATTTTGTAATAATATTAAAAGGTTAAAACAAAATATATTCTAGTTACAATTTGGAAACCCTAAGTTGACCTTAGATAGGCTTATGCAAGGCCAAGAGGTGAGAAAATTATATATTTTGTTTTTTAAAACACTTCGCTCACATTTGAGACATATTTAATGTTTGTTTACCCTTTTTTAACTCCTACAAAAGGTTAAAATCCTTGATTCAACACTAAATATCCATCAAAGGCATATTTATATGGTTTTATACTAATACAGGTAAGTTTTGATAGTTTTTGAGACCATTCTCCTCATGTATCTCAAAGTTTTACCAAGCTTACAGTACCTAATTTTGGCTATTATCCTCATCAAAATTTGATCACATATTGAAAGAGAAGCATGAGGGATGGAGATGAGTCATCAGCTCCCACAAATGCATGGATGAGTCATTTAAGAAAGCTTAAGTGTGTTTCTCTCACAGCCAAATCTTTCACAATAGGTCAAAAGTTGGTCAGTGTTGGGCCATATATTGTGACTCATTAACCCAATCCATTAATCATCTACATATATAGATCTGGATTGGTATTTTAATTCTATGATTGTCATTTTTTAGTCTATATTAGGCCCTAAGAGCATATTTTTTAGTTTATCGAATGTATCTCTTAAGAGAATCTCCTTGTCCCTGAGTGTGAAAAGTGATCAAACTTTAGTTGTACATTGCAAAGAAATAATGAGCGATAGAGATGAGCTATCAGATCCTATACATTCATGGATGATACCCCTATGAAATCTTGGGAGGATTTTCTCTAACTCTAGACCATAATTAAGGCATAGATAAGACTATTTTATTTTTTATTGAAAGGACAAAGAGAGAGAAGGTGAAACCCTATTTTCTTAAGGTATATAACATTAATATGAATTATTTTTTATATTCTCTTTATTTCATGAAGATAATATTATCTACTCAAGGCACCAACCACATGAAGGTGCAAGCTTATCTAGTACCACTTACCTACATTAAAATTGTTAGTAAAAAAAATAAACAAAAATAAACAGATAATGATAAAATAATTAAAATTTTAAATACATTAAATTAAATAAATTAATTATATTAATTTGAAACATAATATAAACTTACCAATTCAATCCAATGTACCTTCAAGAACATATTTATTTACAAGTGTTTCAAAATTTGCTTCATGGCTAGATTCATGCACTTTTCACAAAATTTTATTATAAGTCTTTCAATGATATTTGATCATTTGACTATTTATAGGAATAACCAGATTTGAAAAATAAAGCACCACCTTGTATGTCTCAATGTCCTCAAATAATAATTATCTTATATTTATATAATAGTACCTATGAATCCAATCTCCTATAACCACTATGGATCTAGTGGGATAAATTAGCGCATCTCCATCTATAACATTTATGGTTAAATTTTTTGTCTCTACACAATGATACAAGTAGTAGTATGGTCCTTCATCATTGTCCTTAGCTACAATGACTACAAAAATATACCTTACATTTAAAGTATAATCAAATCATAAGTACATTAGGATAAAATAAATATATCACTAATATCTAACTAAGGTTGTAAATTTAATTAAAGAACAAATTATACCTATTTGCACAAGATCTGACATGTGGTTGAAGTCAACTGATAATGTTATTTCATGATCCATCAATTGTTAGAATGAATGGATACTCTCTACTAGTGATATGGGTCAATAATATCATTAATTAAACAATTATTTAGACTCACATTCATTTCAATTATATTTTATACATGTGAAAAAAACCATGCCATTTCCCTAGTATAAATAGTCCATGAACTTGAATTTGAGTTTTGAATGGAGTGGAAAACACTTGATCTAGGTATTATAATACAATATTCATATATTACCTTGTGTTATTCCTCCATTAACCAAAAGAATATTTGCAAATCAAAATGTTTATCTGATCCATGACAAATATTTTTATTACACCAAGTCATAATACTTATAACATCGATAAAATTAGCACCATCCTTGTGCTTTGCCTGCTCTGTTTGAAGGCTCTTTTTACACATTCACTTGCATCATCATATTCCCATTTTCCATGTCCAACCTCAAATAATCTCCGAAAATGTTGAACACCATTATTATTATGTATTCTAATTAATTAGTAAAACATTAGATATCTCTTAAACTACCCCACACAATTATCTAACCAAATGTAGTGTGTATCAAACATGATTTCTCTTGCATTCATATTTATATAAAATAACTCAAAATGACCTTTTACAAACTATATATAATTAAATATAACATCACTCATATAAAATCATTACTCCCTAAAAATATTTCTGATGTCATGTCTGAATTTAATATGAAAAAAATTCAAACTTGAATTGCATTATATATTGAAATTGAACCTCATTTTGTGGTTTTAGTGTGTAGTTCTTAGCAAAGTCCACAACCAAAACAATGGTGTCAACTGGGAAATTGTCATTGCATACCTTGAATTTATTATCTAACCATTCTTATTTTTGTGTGTCTTAGATATTGGTAGATAATATTCTTCTTGTATTCAAGCATGAAATTAGATACAAAAACTTTGGTCATAACCAACTCACATCTTGATGACTCTTTCTCATATTTTAACATGTACTTTAAATCTTTGTACTTATTATAATCAACTAGTTCCTTTCCAAATTCATGTGAAATTTCTTCATGTATATAACTTGTCATGTTTTAAAAACCACCAGAATTGTTATATGTTTCATCTAAACATTATTTGGAAAAAAATGTGTCCCTTGAGTCTTTGACATAAAATACTTTGGATTAAATATATTAATGTCTTAGGTTGGGAAGATAGGTCCATACATTCCTATAAAATATTTTCAATATGTAAAGTACAATGAATATGATGAAAAACATCAAAATTCATACCAAATTCAACATGTAACCTTCAACATGTGGTATGTTCTTAGTTGATTTTAATATATAAATACTTTCACATATAAAATGACCTTTGGCTAATTATCAATTGGCCATTAAATTTTTCAATAAACTATTACAAAATTTTCTTTAGGTCATTTCTAAGAAATTTTTTCCATGAGTCTCATAATATTTTGAGCTTTTCATTCTTTTAACATCTTTTACATTAAATTAGAACCTTGTGTTGTGCTAAAAATTTTCAATCAAATGTCTTGTTCCTTTAATGAATACCTTATCTTTTCATGGGAGTCTACCACTAAACACCCAACAATCTATGAATGAAGTTTCATCAAGCCTTGTTCTTTTTATGGAATTTATTAGAGTTTTCCTATTTAAGTTGAAGGATTTACCTTTCCCATTAAGAATTGAAGCTTTATATGTTGACTTACTCACTATAAATTTCATTATTACATGTCTTTCCACATTAATATCTATTTTTGACTTTTATTAGCTAGTGCCTTAAATATATTAAATAGATTATTTACTATTGTACTATTTATTCCCTCAATTTTGAATGGTCTTAAACCTAAATTATGAATCATAGAGTGTTTTTTTTTTGTATTTTCATTAATTGAACAAATAGTCAGTATCATTTGTATGGGTTTTATTTTAAAATGCATTGTCCCATACACATTGAGAATGATGTTGAAATGATATTTTTGGCATTTTACCTTCCATAGATTCTATTATTTTCTCATATCTTTCAACCAAATACCTTGGTATTAATCTTATTATCATTGGAGGTGTAGGTGTGGGAGCTAATTTTTTTTAAAATTGGGTGGCGTTACCACTTCAACCATAATAAGGATAAAAGAGGGTTGACTATCTACATTAGACCCTATAGTGAATTGAATTCCTCTTCATTAAGAGACACATGATTTGGGACCATTGCTTGATTTTGATTAACATCATACTCAAAAACTTTATTATGAATGGATGTTTCATTATATATTTTTTATCTATATTTTTCATCACTCATTATAAATTTAGTACTTACATGCTCTAAATCTTGAATTTCATCATGCAAAAAAGATTTATTGAGTTATTTTATCTCATTTGAAAATATATCTAGACTAAAATTTATAGAATTGGGAATGTTATTTTCATTTAAAATATTACCTAGTATGGAAAAGGCACCTTCACAATGCCTAAAATCTCTTATGGATGCTCTCATATTTTATTGTCTTTTCTTTCTTTTTCTCGCTTCTCTTCAATTTCCTCATTGGTTAGTTCTTTGATTGGTATTTTTTGATGACTTCTTGACCCAATTATTTATATTTTATAAAATAATCCAATTTTATATTTAAACTTGAATAATTTTTAGTGATTCAAACAAAGTGACTGGATAATTTACCAAATTTGCATTATTATAATAGGAAAAAATAGTTTATTGTCTGCAAAGAAAAAAATGAACAAATTTTGTGGGAAATATAAGATAAATTCATGAATAAAAAAGGTGTGTGTGTTTTTTAAATTTCACATGCCTTTTTTGATCCACAAAAAAAGGGAAAAAATAATTAATCTGGTAAAAAAAAATTCTCCATTTGCCCTCCAAAATTGCCTTGGTTTTAGGCCTAGGGGGTCTTGAAACTAGTCCAAACCCTTTCATGAAGCAACCAATTTCATTTCTAAGAAATTTAGTAATTTTTTGTCTTTGTAGACACATTTAATCAAGTGGATTTTATTATTTTTAAAAAACATTATATATGTTTTTAGAAGGGAAAGCTAGTTTTAGAATATATAATTTTTTAATGTTAGATTATTATTTACAATTATTACTTAATTTATACATAGCATAACTCATTATGGACTCTATAAATATCATCACTAATTACCTTATAATGTTTTGAATATTAATAAAACATTTATAAAAATTATATCTCAACAATCGACAATTATCAACTATGCTTTTAAAAAATCATTTTCATGAATTTATGGTCAAAAAATTTGTTTGTACACTTGTAGTTTTAATTTTTCAACCATATTAACTATAAAATTATTTAAAAACTATATATAATAGAAAACTAATTAAAAAATATTCTCAACTATTTTTAACATTTCACCTATCCATAGATAATTATTTATAAAAAAATCATTCATTTACACAAAAGAAGTGTGTTCATACACATGTAATCTCCTTATCTTTTAGAAAAAATGACAAACATATTGTCATAATTGCATATATTTCACACACTTTTATCATCTTAGTACTATTTTTTTTTTTATATTTATAAACTACATTCAAAATACCACAATTCATGTTCTTATATCATTGTCAAATTCATTTTTTTATTATCTTTAACATTCTCTCAATGTTTAACTATTTTTATTTTTAGAAGAAAAAGTGTCGTTTTATACCCCCTTTTATCCCCCATTATCTTGCATCTACCCACAACTAATTCTAAAGTTAAAACATGATACAAAAAAAAAGGCCGATCTTTTGGAGGCAGTAACTTTTGACCTATAGCTCCGTTTGAGCTCTTTCACACACAAAAATGACCATCTCAAAAATAGGATAATATTTCAGAGGCTTAGATTTTATTTAAATACATTTTTGAGGCCATACACGATCATCTAAGGGTCTAAAATTAATGTTTAATGATTCTTTAATTTTTTTTTTTAAAAAAAAAATAGTATATCTTTAGAGACAAAAATCAAATTCAATTGAATTTTATCCCATAAATTAATTGTACTGTTTATATTATTTCAAAATATTTTTAGAGCCATGTATGCTTGCATGCAAAACTTACTATAAATAGGGGTTGCTAAAAATAGATGATTTTTTTAGATTTTAGGTTTTTTAAATTTTTGCATGTCAACTCTAAATTTTGAGTTGAGGCTTATTTAAGCATTGTTTGAGTTTTTAATTATTTCAATTCTTTCAATACGAATCAATTTTGAGTATTATTTCAAGATCTTGGTCTATTGGTAATTTATTTATCTTGATAATTTTTGGGTTCAACATATTTGAATCTTGAAGGAGAAAGACATGGTGAGAGGATGAGGAGGTATTTCATAGATGAACCAAACTATATAAGAGATACAAAGGCAAGTTCAATAATTAACATAGATTATCACCAATATGGAAAGAAGATAAGGTGGTGATAAAGCCAAGGGAGATAGATCATGATGAAGAAATTCAACAAGAAGAACAATAAAAAAATCCACCATTGATAGAATAAAGGATCACTTGGGATTTATAAGGAAGAAATGAAGGAATCAAAGTTGATGTAATAGATTATATAGGTAGTTTAAGAATAAAGGAGTTGTTAGATTGGATGAATAGCATGGATAATTTCTTCAAGTGGAAGACTATGAGAGAATACAAGAAGGTAAAGTTTGCATGCATGAAATTGAATGGTCATGCAATGATTTGGTGGGATCACTTGTAGAAAGAGAGATAGAGAGAAGGTAAAGAGAAGATTGATTCATGGAAAAATATGGAGAAGAAGATGAGGGAGAAATTTCTTCTTATGGATTATGCATAAACCCTAAATAGAAGATTTTAGAATTTGAGGCAAAAATATCATAGTATACAAAAGTATATAGATGAATTTTATAAGCTTTCCATACGAGTAAAACATGATGAAATAGAAGAGTAAATGGATGTAGGGTATATAAATGGTTTGAAATTTTTTATTCAAGATCAGTTCAACATGCATAGAATTCTTTTCATGGAGGAGGCTTATCAATTAACTTTTAACGTAGAAGAAAAATAAAATAGATAGAATTTTAGGAAAATGTCTCTTAGTCCAAGAAGAGGTGGATCCCTTCCAAATAGGGGAAGAGGTGGATTTAATACCATTACAAGTGGGTCTAATACCAATAGAGGTGAATCATCATGTGGTTCAAAAAGGCAAGATGATAATAGGCAAGAGTTTCAATACTAATAAAGAGGAAGAAGATTTTAGATAAGATGAGTTCTGATGGTGCTATAGGATGGTTTTTGAATAATTTTAGATATTATGTCTATTATATATGTCGATAATAATGAAATAGATAATTTAAGTCTCCACACTATCAAGATCAAGAAAGGAAGCAAGATGATCACCTAAGAGTAAATCTAATTGAGGCTAAAATAGAAGAGTAGAAAACTGAAGTTGAAACAATAGATTTTGGAGATAATCTCATGATGAGAAGAACCATGATTGCTCTAAGGAAGGAACACATGAAAAATAAATAAGGTGGTGATTCATGGATATGATCAAATATTTTTCAAACAAGGTATACTTTGGGTGGAAAGATATGTAATGTAATTATATATGGTGGTAGTTGTGAAAATATGGTTTTTATCAAAATGATAGAGAAACTAAATTTTCAATTTGAAAAGCATCCTAATCCTTATCATATTTCATGGTTTAAGAAAGGGATTGAAGTTACACTAGATAAAAATTACTTAGTCAAGTTTTCTATAAGAAAAAGTTATAATTATAAAATATGATGTGATGTTATTTAAATGGATGCATGTCATGTGTTGTTGGGGAGACCATGGTAATTTGATCAGAAAGTAATTCATGTTAGAGCAATGAATATATACACTTTTTGGAAAGGTGGTACAAAGGTAGTTTTGTTACCTCTTAAAGAGGAAGAGAATATAGAATGCATGCCTCTACTAAATAATTTATCCAAGATATGAAGGTGGTAGGTTATTGTTATGTATTAGTAGTAAAGAATGAGGAAATAGAAAAGGTGCCAATACCAATAGAAGTAACAAGAGTTTTGAAAGAATATGCAGATATTGTGTCTAATGAGTTACCTGATGGTTTAGCTTTGAAGAGATATATTCAACAACACATTTATTTTATTTTAGGATCAGCTCTATCCAATAAAGTATTTTATAGGATGAGTCTATTAAAACATATAAAATTAAATAAATATGTTATGAAATTGCTAAGAAAGAAGGTGATAAGGGAGAGTATGAGTCCATGTGCAACACCAACATTGTTAACTCCAAAGAAAGATTGAGGATGGAGAATGTGTGTGGATAGTAGAGTAGTTAACAAAATTAAAATAAAGTATAGGTTTCTTATACCTTGTTTAGATGATATTATGGATGTGATTATAGGAGAAAAATATTTTACCAAGGTTGATCTAAGGAGTGGTTATTATCAGACTTGAATTCATGAAGGACATCAGTGGAAAACTATATTCAAGACTAGGGATGGATTATATGAGTGGATGGTGATGCTAGTTGGATTATCTAATGCACCTAACACATTTAAGAAGATGATGAATATAGTGCTATGAGAATATATTAGTATATGTGTGGTTGTTTATTTTGATGATATTTTTATATTTAGTAAGACTAAAGAAGAATACTTACAACATTTGAGAATGGTACTAGATTTGTTAAGAAAAGAAAAGTTATATGTAAATTTGAAGAAGTGCAGGTTTATGCTGAATAGTTTGGTATTTTTGGGATTTGTATTTTCAATATATTGTGTGCAAATGGATGAAAAAAATAAAATCAATTATTGAGTGGACTATTTCAAAAAAAATTATAGACGTAAAAAAGTTTCATGGTTTAAAAAAATTAGTAGTATTGCAGCACAAATAACAAAATACATGAGAGGAAAGGAATTCTCATGGACTAGAGAATCCACAAAAAGATTTTAATTTTTTAAGAAGAAGATTACATAAAGACCAATTTTAGGATTACGATATTTTAACAAAGTGTTTAAGGTTGATTGTGATGCTTCATTTGTGGGAATTGGTGTTGTGTTGAGTCAAGAAAGAAATATAATAATATATTTTAGTGATAAGTTGAATGAGGTTATAATAAATTATTCTACTTATGTTGTTGAACATTATACAATTGTACAAGCATTAAGACATTGGAGGCATTACTTGGTGCCTAAGGAGTTTATCCTACTTACAGATCATGAGGCTTTGAAGTCTGTGAATATGCAAAGAAGTTTTGTAGTAGGCATACAAAGTGGGTTTCTTTATTTCATGTTTATACTTTTATGTTGAAGATTAAATCAAAAAAATAGAATCAGGGAGCTGATGCATTGAGTAGGAGGGTATCATTATCAACTACTGTGGTGAGTGAAGTAGTTGGATTTGAAGCTATCAATAATTATATGATACTAATCCATATATAGGTGGGATAGATGATATTCATGATGAGTATCTTGTACAAGAAGGTTATCTCTTCAAAGGGAAATAATTTTTCATTCCAATTGGATCTCTACAAAGAAATATTATAAGAGAATTACATAGTGGCAGTTTAGCTGGAAATTTTGTTAAGACAAAAATAATATCTTTGATGGGGGAATACTACTTTTGGCTAAGGATGAAGAGAGATTTGAGAAGGTATTTTTCAAGGTGTGGGATATTTCAAGTGTCTAAAGGACATGCATAAAATACTAGATTATATATGCCATTATCAGTTCCAAGATGACCGTGGACATATTTGAGTATGTATTTTGTGTTGGGGTTACCAAATATATAGAGGTAATGATTCAATTATTGTAATTTTATAAAAAATCTCTAAAATGGTTCATTTCATTCCATGTAAGAAAATCAATGATGCTACTAGAGTTGAAAAATTATGTTTTAAAGATATTGTGAGATTGCATGGTGTTCTAAAAAATATTACTTCAGACAGAGACATGAAACTTCTAAGTTATTTTTATAGGACTTTATGGAATAATATGGGCAATAAGATATAATTTAATAGTGCATAACACCCACAAATAGATCGATAGATAGAAGTTGTGAATAGTATCTTGAAAAATTTATTGAGATGCATAATGGGAGAGAAGCTCAAGCAATGGGACTTGGATTTATCACAAGTTGAGTTTGCATATAATACTTCAGTAAATAGATCAACAAGAAAATTACCATTTTAGATTGTTTATGGGATAAATCCTATGTATTATTTATATTTGGTATAATTATCGATTACATATTGAATTAGGGATGATACAGAAGCATTTATAAAGCATATACAATAGTTGCAAGGAGTAAGAAGAAAATTGCAAGAAAGTAATCAGAAAATAAAGTAGTAACTGATGTCAGAAGAAGATGTAAAGTATTTGAAGGAGAATTTATAATGGTTTACTTGAGGAAATAAATATTTATAAAAGGCACATACAATAATTTGAAATACATGAAAATTGGGCCATGTAAAAATGTGAAAAAAATCAATGACAATGCTTATGAGGTGAGTTTACCATAGAATTTGATATATCTCTAGTATTTAATCTTTCAAATTTATATGAATTATATGGAGAGGATGGGGAAGATGAAGAAGTAAATTGGGAGAAATAGGTTCTGAGGAAGAAGAAAGAAAACATCATATAGGTTTTGGATATGAAGATAGTGAGCACAAGGCAAGGGAATTATAACAGGTAGTTGGTGTAGTGAGAAGGATTAAAGTAAGAAGATAACACTTTGATTACAAAATGAGAGCTGAAGAAGTTTTATAAAGGTAAATGGAAATAGTATAATCAGGCCAACTCGCAGGTGGTGAGTTTTCTTCAACCAAAGGAGAATGATGCAGAAAAAATAGGCCAATCTTCTAGAAAGCATAACTTTTGACCTATAGCTCCGTTTGATCTCTTCTATGCACCAAAATGACTGTCCCAAAAATAATTTGATCTTTTGAAATGTTATATTTAATTTAAATATATTTTAGAGACCATATGTGATCATTTAAGGGTCTAAAATTAATGTTTAATGATTTTTTTAGGAATTTTCTATTTTTAGAAATTGTATATTTCTAAAATCAAACATCAAATTCAATTAATTTTTTTCTCGTAGCCTAATTATGGTGTTTAGAGTATTTTTGGAGATTTTCAAGGCCACGTGTGCTTGCATGCAAAACTTAACATAAATAGAAGCTACTAAAAATAGATGATTTTTTTTAGATTTTAGTTTTTTCAAATTTTTCATTTCAACTCTAAATTCTAAGTTGAGGATTATTTCAACATGCTTTAGAGTTTTAATTATTTCAAGTCATTCAATATGAATCAATTCTGAGTATTTTTTCAAGATCATGGCCTATTGCTAATTTATTTATCTTGATAGTTTTTGGGTTAATTAAAATCGTTTAGATACATAAATATAATGTATCTTATATGAAATGTGATCTTTATGTGATAAATATTATATTGTTTGACATCAAACATATTTTGTAAATGACATATCTTTTTTATCTCTATTTTCATAGTTACTCAAACTTTTTATGCATTTATTACCTTTTATGTGGTAATGTAAATATGCATTGATTAGATCTCATTTTGACTAACTTATTTTTGTGAAAGATTTTGTAGTTTGAGATGAAAGTTGTATTTCTCTCCATATATATATATATATATATACATATATATATATATACATATATATATATATATACATATATATATATATATACATATATATATATATATATATATATATATATATATATATATATATATATATATATATATATATACATATATATATATATATATATACATATATATATACATATATATATATATATATATACATATATATATATATATATATATATATATATATATATATATATATATATATATATATATATATATATATATATATATATATATACATGTGTGTGTGTGTGTGTGTGTGTGTGTGTGTAATTTTTTATGAAGATCTTAATTTAGTGGCATATTATTTACTGAACATTAAAGTAAATTAGCTAATACCAATCTTAATGTTAAGCAAACAATATGCCACTAAATTAAGATCTTCATAACAAATCATGTAAGATATTCATTTATTCTTCTTATTGGTCTTTTTACCATTATATGTTAGTGTTATTCTCCGAAGAGGCTTCATAGATATGGTTTATGATAACACTTTTACATCTTTTGGGGACACCATATCTTATTCTTTCTTTCTCAAACTATTTAAATTTACAATGAAAATTTTTTCCATTGAGGGGGAGTATTATTTAATGTTAGCTCCCTTTTTTTATTTTTAAGATTATTTATCTACTTTTGTAACACCAAATTACATTTAAAGGGTAGTGTTGGAGATTAATCTTATATTGGTTTACTTTATCCTATGGTATTATCATAAGAATATTTATATGTGTGTTTATTACTATTAAAACTTTATTTTACCTTATATTTATGAGGTGTCTCTCACCTATTGTATTTTTTGGGATTCTTTTAGTTTCTTATAGATGTAATTCCTCCCCCTACATGTCACCCACTTCTCTTCTCATTTTAGGGAATAAGACATTTGGAACATGTTTAGGAAGCCTTATAAGGTCATCATGTGAGTATTAGTAAATCCCTCTTCTTTCCAAAAAATAGTATAAAAGTAATATTCATGTTAAGTAAATAATATGCCATAAAGTTAATATTTACATACAAATAATATAATAAAATTAGATCAATAAAGGAAAATGGAGACTATGGAAACTTTATTTTCTACACTCAAAACAAAAATTCCATCTATTTAAAATTAATAATGATTCTAGTGTTGATGATCAACGTGATTTTAGTAAATCTTTCACTCATTTGTATCAATATTTTAATAACCTACATTTTCACATCATGTACTCAATGGGTTATTTTAGCGATGCTCTTGGCAAACATGAAAAGAACATTGTTGCAACTACTTAAGCCTAGATCAATTTTTAATAAGTAAAATAAGTACATGAATTTAATAATTTTTTCATGACAAAGTAATCAATCAAACCACAAGATTTAGAGAAGAGTTTTTATGTGAGAAACCAAACTAGTTGGAAGAAAACCCACATGAATGTTAAGAAGCCTTTTCAAAAATATCCTTTACAATAAAATTTTGGAATAAAGACAAATAAATAATAAGAAAGAGATTCAAATGATAAGATAAGTCAAGAAGAGAGGAGGAGATGACTATTTAAATATATATAGGCTGCTTTAGATTGGAAAGTAGATATACAGATTGGTTGGAGGGTATAGAGATTTTATGGTGGGTATTTCTTCCACTATATGGGTGTTTTCCTATCTTAATATATTTTTTGTTGATGTAAGATTAAATTTCTACATTGAATCTCATCTACCAAACCTAATTTATTTCTAAGCACACACCTTAAACATGATGTCTATTTGATTATCATATGGATTTTCCCCTTATTTATTTGAAAATTTTATCAAATAATCATAATATTTTGGGCATACTAAGGATTTTAGAGCTCATTTTATTTATTAGAAATATTTTTATGAGCCCACACATTGGTATAGATAGATTCAGGTCACATGTCATCATTCAATGGTTTTCTTTTTTTTTGATAAGATAACATAGTCATTAATCAATGTGTTATGTGATGAATTTAAGGTAGGAACCTAAATATTTATATCTTTTTATTTTTATATATTTATATATTTAAGATAGGTTTTCTAGTTGACATCTAATTCAAAACTAATTTTTTTACTATACAAATAAGTCTAACCTGTAATGGGAATCAAAGCTGGTGTTGGGGTATAATGTTTTCAATATGTTATTTTGAATGTAAGCATTAAATTTTATATGTATTTGAAAATTGATTTGTATTTTAAGTGGATTATGGAATTTAAAACCCTAGTTTGCTAAAAAAATGGAATAATAAATTAAGGAATAAATATAGCAATAAATACATCCACTAATTTATAAAATAATTGACCTATCTATTAATTATATAAATAAGAATGAAATATAATAGATTTTAATTAGCTCAAAATTAACTAAGATATATGGATAATAGGATAAAAATTGGTACAGGAGCTATGTCGATTGTTACATGTTAGAATTAGGAGTTAGAAACTCTCTTAATGGAACTATGGTCCTCTAGATAGTAATGAGTCATTCCAGTATCTTCATGGGTGTGGTAGTGTCCTTCTATGGCTAGGATAATGGTTCCCTAGGTGGAGATTCACTCATATTGAGAACCATGTGCCTAATTGGACAAAAGTTGGTTCTTTGTATGTTCCCTATTTTCACTAATTTTATGCCAAACCTTAGGCCTCTATATTTGTTCAAGTATTTAAGGAGCACAAGTGGAAAAAAGTCATGTTATTATGTTTGTCTAGACATGACCTTACCACCCCATGTTGTGAACACTACCTACATATGGATACCTTGAAAGGGGATCAATCTTGATGTATTTCTCCCAATCTAAGTGTTGATGCAAGTGCAAGTGAATTCTATTATGAGTGATAGATTGAGCTCTTTGAGTATGACTTGAGACTAGAAATATGAGTAATCAAAGATTTGGGATATTATAGATGGGTGTATATATAAGTAGTATACAATAGGGATCACTGACCTTGATTTTCACAACTATTTATGAGTTTGTTTGGGAGTATTTGCACCTAATTTCCATTTAGTGGAAAATGAATGAAATAGGTGTATATATAACATTTTGTTTCTTATCAAGATGAGAAATAGGTCTAGGTTGGCCTTACATTACATTGAGTAATTGGAATATATCCACTATATGAGTAAGGATCTAAGAGATAATAGAATATTCCCATCAACATTAGTGTACTATGCTAGTGTCTAAATGGTTATGGTAGTGTTCAGGTGGTAGAAGCTGGTGAACTAGGGGCTTGGATTCTTACGAGATGGCTTAATGTTTATTTTGGCATGTTTGAGAGTGGGTTGGAATGGTGCTAGAGCTATGAAAATATTAAAAAAAGGTCCCTAAGATAGGTCTAGGGCTAAGCTAAGGATAAGGTGCTCTAAAGTGACACTCATTCAACTGAAGTGACATTTTATATGACTACAACATTCAATTTTTAAACCTTAAATATGATGTTTATTTTAAAGTCAAAGGGTATTATTAAAATTAAATTTGATGTCTATTTGACTATTAAAGGAAAATTTTAACCTACATTTTGATAACTATTTAATTATAATGTTGAATTTTTTCCTTTTACTTAGAAAATTTGATATAAAATTGTAATATTTTGTGCATATGGTAGAGTTTAAGTTCCGTTTTGTTTTGTTTTACTTTTTCTTGTCTAAAAATATATTTTTAATAAAAACATAATGGTGAAACTCAATTGAGTTTAGTTTTAACTATTCAACAAGAATGCCTTATAAAATATGATCGAATCATTAATCAATGTAGTCTATGATTAATGAAAAGACTAGATATGCACATAAAATTTGGTATATATCAACACACACACACACACACACACACACACACACACACACACACACACACACACACACACACACACACACACACACACACACACACACACACACACACACACACACACACACACACACACACACATGGATGCATGCACATGCACATGCACACACACGCACGCACGTGCGCGCACACACACACACGCACACACACGCACACACACACACGCGCGCACACACACACACACACACACACACACACACACACACACACACACACACACACACACACACACACACACACACACACACACACACACACACACACACACACACACACACACACACACACACACACACACACACACACACACACACACACACACACACACACACAATTTTGATATATTTGAGCTTGTAATTACTCATATCCATCTAGCAAGGTAAATGTTAATACACACACACACACATACAATTTGGATATATTAGAGCTTGTAATTAATCATATCCATCTAAGAGGTAAATGTTAATTGAAATTAATGCCTAAATTTGATGATTTATCTTTCCTAATAATGATTTATTTGATGATAGTTATTTACTAAATATTTTCATCAGAATATTACTATAATTGATACTATAATAAAAAATATATTAAATATAATGTATATATTTATTATAATATTTTAGAATTTTGATGGTTTGTCAAAATGTAAACCTTACATTTGATACAGTCTACCAAAAAATGATTATATTTTATGGCTAAAAGATGTAATTATGATTATACATCCATTAAATTTAGCCCATGCTTAAATTTTTAGTTTACTAGAAATTATACGTTATCAGAATTGGTCATCTCTAATGATTGAATAATATTTTTTGAAATAAATACATAAATAACCATACTATTTTTAAAATAAATAAATTGGAAGGATAGAAATTTTAATTGATTGGGAGGAGGTAAATTTACAATGAAGGGACTACTTGTTTATAAGGAAATAGGAGACCCTATCAGATTATGAAACTTAGATAAACTAAGGGTCATTTTTAGCATCATGAACATGTTCTATTTGTTCTTATCTCTATACTTCATGTTGTATAGAAAGAACATACTATAGTTTGATATTATAAGGAATGGATTTAGTTCACTTTTTATGTACATGTTGCATGGATGTCCAAACATTATAGGCATGACATATGCATAATCCAACTTTGCATTGTCTCATTCCTCATCCTTGCACATTTTATACCAATTTAACCTAGTTGGCTCAAGCTTTAGGGTGCTTTTTATGTGAATATTCATCCCATTTAACCTTGATATTAATATGTTGGACATCTGCTCATTACATTTGATGGAACATTATCCATTCTTTGCAAGGACACCCACATATTGGGTAATTTAAAATCATCATATTTCATGGTAATTTGTCCCACTCTATATTTATTTCAGAATAATCCATGAGAATATTTGAAACTATGACACTCAACATTATATACATAATAAAATATATGCATGAGATGTAGACTTATCTTGTGATTATTAAAAATCATTATGTCAAACCATGCTAAACTTTTTTCATGCTATCAAAATGAATTATTTTTACATACATATGTAAAATATATTTTCCATAAACTTTGTACTCACTATTCAGTCATAGAAGAAAACTCAAGACCCTATAGGAACTTCTAATAACTAATAAACTAGCTAGTTAATAATTTTTCTTAAGTAATCTCAAGACAACTTAAAATAACCTATAACACTTATAATGCTTTTTTTATCAGTAAAAAATAAAAATAGTATTCCAACCTAGCAATGCTTCTTATAGAATCTCCTAAAAAACATTAAATTTTCAAATACTCTTTCATGACATTAGATTTTACTTGCATATGCTTTCTTTCTTACTTATGATACCACAATTTGGATTTTAATATCGATGATTGACAAACGATAATAATTCTTGTAATCATGTTAGAATAAATAGTCTCATATGGAAACTTGTCATTTATTAATGTGCATAAGTATGTAAGAAATGATCATAAACATGCAGATCATCAATGAATTAGATGGGTTCATTTACCACATCCAACTGATCATTAGAAACAAGACTCATTATTTGAAATAACTTATGTGCTTGATTAGTTTATCCTAACTTGCATAAATTTCTTCCATACAAATCACCATCACTAAATATACAACTCATAAACACATAAAATATTTTCACACGGGGCTAAAATGTTTCACATGGAAAGAACAAAAGTATAAATATTCAATCAATTATCTTAGTTGTGATGGAAATTTTTGAAGAACTAATTTTTGAATTGTGAACAATGACGTAAAATATGGGAATTATTATAGATATATTCTAACTAAAATTATATATTTATTTTTAAAATTCAATCCTAAATAAAATCATAAAAATGGCAAAAAATCATCAAAAATAAAGAAAAGAATTAGAAATTTAAAAAATAAATAAAAGAGAAGAAATAAATAAAGCTAACTCAACCATAACATATATCTTAAAAAATTTCTTTATATAATGAAATTAGATAAAAACATTTAATTATATATTTTGAACCAAATTCAACAAATTTTATTTGAAATTTAAGACATATATCATATTTTACACATTCTCAGTCATATTAAAGTCTTTGTGGCATGGTCATGGGAACAATAATATTATTAAATTTGTTTTTTTATTTTAAAATAAAACTAAAACAAAGTTTCTCTAAAAATTAATACATAAATAATATTTTCCACCTTTAAAATCATATTGAACTATTTAGAAAATGTTCAGGGGAAGATGAACAATTTCTCCTTAAACTACCTAATAGGTTTTAAAACTATAATGGCTTGTATCAGAGTTATATGTTTAATATCATGTGTTATTTTTAAACTATGGTTATAAATGTTTATAGGATAATGAATCTTAATATGAAAACATGGTGAATTATACCCCTCAAAACATTTGTTGAAGAGATATCCAAATACACTAACCAAAGGATACAAAAAAATAAATGCTAAAAGCAAAAATTAACCTTCAAATTACATAGTATGGTAAATATTATTATTTACATTATGAATAATTTGTTCAAATTTTATTTCTTGTTTTCAATGAAATGCCAAATAAATTCCAAAATGTAAGACATGTATTATATTTTCCACATTCTCAATCATATTCAAGTGTTTTTGCCATGGTTAGGGGAACAAGAAGTAATTCTCCTTAAGGTGGTCAATTTTTTTTAAAACTATAGTGGCCTACATCATAATTGTCTATTCACCTTGTAATCTACTCATCTTAAAAATGCAATAATATGTTGAATTTTCCTTTCCTATTCTTAACAAAATAAAAATAAATCTTAAATGTAATACTAACAAGAACGATGAATGAATTTTTTTTTAAAAATGATAAATCTAATCTTTTTCATTCTAAGGTTAAATATAAGTATAGTGACACTAAAATTTAACCTTATAATCCATCCTACATTTCTTGAAAATATGGAAGCTTTGGAACATGGTATGGACATAGAATAATTTTTAAATCTATAATGGCTTGGATTAAAACTATAAGTTCACTATCATGTGTTGAGTTTATACTATGGTTATAATTTTTTCCATGCTAAAAAGGATCCATTTGACAACACAATAAATAATACCCCTCAAACAATTTGTCTGAAATGTAATAAAATAATTTTAACAAAGACTATAAAAAGAGAAAAGTCTAAAGAAAAATTTAAACTTTAAAGTAGAGAGTATCCAAATTTTTACATCACTTACAAAGGATGGTAGTATAATATTTTATATTATAACCCCATTTTTATACATTTTTAAAATTCTATATGCAATTTAAAATCCTATTTTATGAAATTATTGTCATCAAGTTTATGTGGGGTTTCATATTTTTGAACACCCAGTTTTATTTTGTTGTTTTTATATCCTCAAAAAACACATTTTATGAATTTTTTTCTATTATTTTTTACAATCCAATATTTTTTAAAGCATAAATTTAATCATGTTGTCATATGTCATCGATAAATTATGTTTGTACATTTTTTATTCAATTGTATGTAACCAATCATTTTAAAATAAAAAAGAAAACTTTGATTAACACTTATTTTTTCTACCTACTACATCCTCCTTCCAATCCATATTTGTTGTGGAAGGCCATATACATGTCAATGGCAAAGATGCTCTCAAACCCTTCGAAATAAGAAAGAAGTATCCATTTGTAAAGACCTATTTTTTATGTCATATACAAGAACAAGAAACCATTGTTTAATACATAATTATTTTACATAATATACTTAATCACTGGTGATTTACATGAACTAACATTTTATAATCATCTCTCTTACATACATAAACCTGAACATAAGTAAAAATTATAATTTCAACATCAGCCACAAATATTTGAACACTAAACTTAACATGAAAAACATACTTCTAAGATTTCTATATCACATCAACAAAATCATATTGATAATTATAAAATATATATTTAAATAATGATTGAATAGTGTCATAAATTAAATAATGTATAGGTATTAGATAAGGATGAATAATTATGATACACAATTAATTTTTTTAATTATCTACTACTTTACATGGTTTATAATTGTTTTTGTTATTTAAGAAACTTGTGAGACCACCAAACATGGTCTAAAAATTTGTGATTACTTAAGGTTTAAATAATTCATTGTATAAAATTATCAAATTGTATTTATCTCTATTAGTATAATTGAATGTTTACTAGTACAAATATCATAAATACACTTATCTAAAAAAATGTCAATAAATTTTAATCTCAGGGTGTCTATCTTGGATGTTTCACATACCACATTGATTAACATCTACACTACCTTATATAATAATTGTGTTTTGAATTCTTATAAATCATGGATTAAATCTAGTTTTAGTGTTACACCAATGTGTTGGGCTCAATAATATTTTCATGGAAAATAAACAAGTTGAGAACTCCACTATATGCCTAATATATTATGATTGTTCGGCTAAATTCTCCAATAACTAAAGAAACATTATTTACAATGGTAAAAAGGAAGTAAAATTTAAGGTCCAAACATCATTATTATGGTCAAATGGACATCAAATTTTAAGTTTTCCATTAATTATTTTAGGAGGTATCCCAACCATGGTGAGGAAAAAATTCTCACCATGGTTTATGAGCCCTAAAAAACATGAATAAGGAATTTTTATCCTCTCATGATTAGGAGGTACCCAAAGCATGGTGATAATACAAAATATATTCTCACCATGTTTGGTAGTCCCGTTAACCATTGAAAAGGAAATTTTTTCTTCTCCATGGTTTTACTCCTTGCCAACCATGAATAGGGACTATTTTATTTTCTCCATGGTTAGGAGGGATCCCAACCAATGAGATGAAAAAGTCATCCTTCTCCATGGTTGAAATGGCTAGCAATCATGTTGAGAAATATATTTCTCACCATGGTTAAAATCCATCAAAACCATGAGAAGGATAAAACTATCCATGTTTAGGAGTTATCCCAATCATGGAGAGGGAAATTTTGGTGCTCTCAATGGTTTACAAGAATCTAAACCATGTAGATTTTAAAAAAATCACTCTCCATGATTTGGAGGGATCCCAACCATGGAGATAAATTATTTTCTCACCATATTTGGAATCCCTCCCAATAATGGAAAGGGAAATTTGTATCCTCTCCATGGTTGGTAGGAAACCCAATTATCCTCTCCATGGTGGTAGGTCTCCCAACCATGGATAAGAATTTTTTCAATTCCCTTGGTTGGGAGGGATCCAAACCATGCAAATATTTTTTCTCATAATGCTTGGGAGCCCTACCAACCATCATGTGGAAAATAAATACACACCATGGTTTTTATCCCACCCCCCCCCCCCCATCAATGTAGAAGTAAAAAATATTATCACCATAGTTTGGATCCCTCTCCATGGTTGGGAAAGCTCCAAACCATTGTGATATGTTATTTCCCTAGCCATGATTAAGAGGGATCTAAAATATGGTGGGTAAAAAACAAATATAACAATTTTTGTGAGCCCTCCCAGCCATGGAGATTAAAAACTCACTATGTTTTATATCACTCCCATAAAAGGAGTGGGAAAAATTTTACCTCTCTATCGTTGGAAAGGCTTTTAATCATCATGAAAAAAAATAATTTCTCACCATGGTTTGGAAACCTCTAAACCATTGTGAGATGTTTTTTCTCTCACCATATTAGGAGTCCTCAGCCATGGAGAATACATATTTTACCTTATATATGGTTGAAATGTCTCTAAAATATAGTGATATAAAAATAATGATGATGTCTAGGAGCACTCTTAATCATGGAGAGGAAAAAAATTCCTCTCCATGATTGGAAGATCTCCCGAATGTCGCTATTTTTTTTTCTTTCACCATTGTTTGGATCCCTCCCAACCATGGATATTTTCTATGCATGGATGGAAATGTCTCCCAAATCGATTATATTTTTTTAAATAAACATGATTTAGAGGGCTCCCAACCATTGAGAGGATAATGTTTTCCCTCTCCTTGGTTGGGAGGGCCCCCAAACATGGAAAAGCTTTTGGAGGGTCTTCAAATCAAACAAAAAGTTGATAAAATTTATCCTCTCCATAGTATGAAAGTCTCCCAACCAATGGTGATAAAAAAAATATCACCTTGGTCCTCCCAATGATGAAAAGAGAAAAATAATTATCACCATGATTGGGAACCCTCCCAACCATGGAGAGTAAAATATTACCTCTCCATGGTTGGGAGGTAGGGATTCAAACCATGGTAAAGAAAAACAAATTATGGCCATGGTTGTGATCCCTCCCACCCATTTAAAAGTTAACATTATATATACACTCATCTTAATTAAAATATGAAGCTTTGAATGTTTATTATTATGAATGATAACATTGTATATGATTTGATCTTCAAAGAAATATTTTAGCATTATTATAATGTGAAGATATGATTTTCAATCTTGTAGCACATCGATAATACTATGGTAATTTTCTCATCATTTTTTATAAATTTTTAGGATTATCGTTACTTATTTTATGTTTCTTGAATATGTAAAAGTACTCTTAGATACTGACCATTTTTAATCTCAAAATATAAACCATTTTCATGGAATTGGTATGAACTTATTAGTAGAATATTGGTATGTATATTTGATATAAAATTTAAAAAACAATGTTTATTAATACTATAATAGCATAAATTGGATGATATAAAATTATGTTTTATTATCTTATCCCTAGAAAAGAGGACTAAGATGGGAATTTTTCATGATTCTGATTGTCTCTATCTCATTTTTATTAAGTTGTATAGATTCCAAGTAATCAAAACAATGAGTTTATTTATCTAATAACATAAAAGTGAGACCTTTAATCTAAAAAATATATAGGTATATTAATTTCTGTTGGAATAAGGTCAACCTTTCCAATGTAAGAGTTTTGGGGTTAAGTATAAATATGATCAATAAGATATGATTTATCTACTAACATTTCATGACTTATAAAATGGGTTTGGTATGTGGATTTAGTTACCCTCCATGATTTACATAGTATAATTCATTCACTGGGTTAAGTTTACCAATTACATAAGCATGGGTAGTTATATGGTACCACTAGAGGGTTGGGATAAAATTTAGCTTTACACTAATAATTTTCCATGAGACTTTGACCTATAAAAATATACAATTATCTCTTCAATAGATGTCTTATATGAATCACTAAGATGTTTCCATATATATACTACAAAGATAAATAACATTACCACTTGGATCCATAACTATGTCATTAAATGAACCATCTTATAATGCTCCACTCAGAATCCCAAATAACATACGTATTAGAATATTGACCTTTTTTCACTTATGTAGATCACCCTAGGATAGTTTTGAGTGGATATGAATATATCAAGCAAAAAACCCAAAAAAAAACATTAGAATTGGTAATATTAATATAAATTAGGTGTTATTCAGAAGACACTTTGTACATTAAATGTTTTCAATGGATAATGAAGTCATTTATGCCTTAAATAACACATTTAAATATTTATTATTTGTATGTTCACATTTTTTACATTTATTTAAAATAAAATATTCTAAATACCTAATACTAAATTCGAATTTTTTTTAATTTCTAAAATATTGTGGGTAATGAATTAAATCTCAAAAATTAGTATCTTTCCTTATCTTTCTCTCCTTATAGAATATATTATGTTTTTTTAAATGATAAAACTAAATTTTTATTTAGGTAAATAAGTAGTGGAACTATTATCGTTATTCACATTTTCAATTTTATAAACATGATTTTATTTTAGACTTAATATCTAGTACTATTACTTATTGTTCATGGTATATCTCCTTATTATTAAGACAAGTATTTCTAATTTGTGTTCCTAGATAAAATAATTAGGGGTAATTTATGGCATTAAACCTTATGAAAATATTTTTCAAGCTCACTATGGTATTTCATACTAAATTTAAATCCTTAGAGGTGTTATTATGTCCACTTTGTTTCATAATGTCATTTACACTTGATGATATGATGGTTAAGGATTTTTTTTTTCACAAGAATAAAAAAATTAATATAGTAATCCCAATAAATTATAGTTTATTATTTCTTAAAACATGTGTAGAGTAAAATTGTGGATAAATATGGAAACTTTCCCAAAACTTCAATTCAGTTAATTATTATATATATTATCATTTACATGGAATCATGAGTTATACTTGAAACCATTGTTGATATTTTAATATTATTTATTGTAAGATAAATCTACTAAGAACTATTTCTATGTAGGCACCTTTGGTAATGAACACACCATATACCTAGTGTCTTTAGTATTGGAATAAATATGTTGATAATGTTTTTGTATCAGGTAAATTGGACCTTTAGTTTAATAAAATAGCCTTTTTGTATTTTATCCTAGGTGAGGTATCAACCATATCATTGTTCTACCATCTTACCTTTATCCTTGAATGGTCATAATGACCACTTACATTAATCAGGAAAGGATTCCTATATAAATTATTAAAGGGATGGTAACCCTAAATTTACATATGCTTACTATTAGGAAGATAAAAATGAATTAATATGTATGATTACTCTTGTGTTTTAATTACATCTATATATGATTAAATCATATTAAATATTACATAAATTGATTAAACAATTTAGCATTTTGGTCAATCTCAAATTAAATTATTAGTTTTTGTCACCATGGTTGGGATCGCTCCAAACCATGGAGAGGTTATGTTTTTTATACTCTATGATTAAGATTTTCCCTCTCAATTTTTGGGATACCTCTAAACAATGCAATGGGTAACTTTTATCCTTTACATGGTTGAGATGAACCCTAGCCATGGTAAAATTATAAAAAAAAACTTGTCACCATTGTTAGTTGCCGTCCCAATCAATGAGAGGGAAAATTTTACTTTGTCCTCTCCATGGCTTGAATGGATCCCAACAATGGTTATAAAAAATAATTTTCATAATTTTTGGGATAACCCATTACCATGGAGAAGATACAACAATTTTTTCCATCACCATGGTTGGAAGGGCTCTCAACCATGCTAATAAAAAACACATTATCAACATGCTTTGGAGAACTCCAAACTATGGAGATGGAAAAAAAATCTTTGTGATCTCCATGGTTGGGAGTGATCCTAACCATTGTGATATATTTTTTGAGGAGATATCTTAGAATTTTATTTTCTATTCCATGATAATTTCTTTTTGTATCATTTTTTTTTGTGAATTGTAGTTATGACTTGGTCCTTGCAATTGAATTGATATTTTAATTAATTTCTTAAAATTCAAATTATTTTATCTTGTTATTTATCTTTATACTTTAAAAAAATATTATTAATAGAATACAATAACTATATTAGTTTAAGCAAATAAAAACAAATATACCTTTCAAACTTCTGTGTTTTTATTTTTAAAATTTTACACTATCCAATTTTTTCATATACACATGTTAATTTAATAATTAAATCTAGTTCTATAAATATGAATGTGTTTCAATATTTACATATGCATATAAATATAAATACCCTATTTTAGTTTGCACTATGGATTTTCAAGAACAACTATAATAAAAACTCAAAGTCACATACTTGTATCTGAATCTATGGCCTAGGCAATGTGTTAATGAAATTATAGGCATAAAAATCACCCTATATTACATAGTTTTCATATGGTTTTAGTTTTGTTTTATTGAACCAATTCCATTCTCTTACCTTTTTTATTGTTATATTTTTTTAACGTGTTTGTGCCATCGCTATTGAGTCTGGTTGTAGGTTTGTTTGGTATCTACAATTAGAAATGCCTTGGTGTCTAATATATGGCCCTCTATACCCCTCATGCCAAATTATAATAATTAATGAATAAATAAAATTAATTTTTTAATTTCCTATTATGGTACTAAATAAATAAATAAAATATATGGCCCTCTATACCCCTCATGCCAAATTATGATACTGAATAAATAAATAAAATCAAATAACCTATTATGGTACTAAATTTAGTACCCATTGTATAAAAATGGGTGCACATGTTGAATATAGTAAGTACACTAATGAGTGTTGTCATCATTTGTGTGTTGTAGAAATTAATTCAACCTTATAATGGTATTAGTTTTATTATTAAAATGGATTAAATTTCATCTTATACAATCATAGAATATATACTCTCCATGGTTGGGATACCTCCAAACCATGCCAGGTGAAAATTCCATGTGAAGACACCTCTTTCAATAAAATTATAAAACACTTTTTAAGCATACAATAAACAATTTTAACTTGTTATATGTGTATATTAAGTTTTTATTTGTAAAATTATGTATAAAAAATAAATTTTTATTTCATGGTTAAAATTAAAACTATCAGAGATGGTAAAATGAATTTATTTAAATTTTATTAAATAATACATGTATCTTATCTATGATTCTACATTTTTCATTTATGTATATAAATTTATTTACAACTAAAATATATTAAAAGTATCTTCTTTTACATGCATAATGTATTCATATGTTAAAATATATGATTATAAAGTATGAAAAATGAATTTAGCCATTTTAAATGTTATAAATCTAGGGAAAACATGGAAAAATATTTAAGGAAAATTAAATATTTTATAAGATGTTCCTTTAATATTATTTTTCGTTTTATCAAATAATTTATGTGCCTTCAATAGTCTTCCAAGTTTTTTATAGATGTATAGCAAGGCAATAACAACAATCATAAAGGTTTAGTTTATCATAGTTATAAGCACTTCAATTTCTTGTTTAAATTATATCTCAATATGCCTAAAACCAATAATAGTGAATTATTGGATAACCATTTGGATTCTTATTTCTCTCATAAGGAATCCCTAAACTTCAACATTAGTGAACCATGTTGTAATATTCAAACAAAAATTCATAATGTATGCAATATTAAAAAATTACACAACCTTTGAGTAAATTTAAACATATTATAAAACCAAATATATAAATTTTATAAATGACTATGGATTCCTACAATACCTATTAATGAAATCAAAACATAAGGTATTTAATGACATGAAATAAATAGATAATGGCTCATGTACTAAGAAATTTTTTGACAAAATAGAATGAATATGCATGAAACCTAATCAATTCAACATTTACATAATACTTATATCGTGATCCCTAATAATATCTTTGTGACTTGGTAAAGACATCCATAAAAGCATCATGGAAATATGTGTTTTTTAAAATGTTGTGGTTTCATGTGTTTTGGGCACATATTCAACACTTAAATTATAATTATGAAATAAAATTACCAAATTCATCAATTTTAAATCATAATCTAAATATTATGAGATAATTTATATAAGGTTAACACAAGGATTCACTAGACATTCATCTTATGAAACTAGTACATGTAAGTGTAAATTCTACATCGATAGAATGGGGAAATTTAGATCAAGGTATGGACATAAAAACAAAACAAAATTGAAAAAGTGTTCTATGATATATATGATTAGAAATTCCTCGCGTGATATTCACAAAATTGTGTTATTCATTAGGTTTTAATAAATTTTAAAATAAATTCTTAAAGAGAATGTGGTCTTATGGACTACTATCAATGTTAAATATGGCTTAGGTATTTTTATATTTAATTTTTCTTATTAATTTTACATACATTTATAGAAATCTATTCATAAATAAAACATCTTAAAAATTAACAATGCATTGACAACTACAACATCTTAAAAATTAGCAAGTCACACATAAGTAGATTCAAATAAGGCTCCTCAACACCTTTCTCACAATGGTTTGGATCCCTCCCAACCATATTGAGAATAAATTTTAAAAATATATATGTCTATGGCTGGGAGGGATCTTAACTATGGTGAGAATATTAATTTCTCCCACTATGGTGAGGGACCCTTCAAACCATGAAGATTGAAATGTTTTTCCTCTCTATGGTTTAGAGGGATCCAAATGGTGGTGAGAATTTTATTTTTTGTCACCATGGTTGGGAGGGATAGAAAATGTTTTTAGTATAAAAAAACTATCACCATGGCTAGGAGGGCTCTGAACCATGGAGAGGAAAATAGTTAAATAATAAAAAATGATAAGAATATTTTTTTAAATTATGTTAAATAGTGCATGTGCCTTAAGTATGATTCCTAAGTTTACATAAATTTATATAAAAGAATTCAAAACTACAACATATTAAAAAATATCAAGGCATTCACAAAATATAAGTTAAAAATATCTTCTTTGACATGTGTAATCATGTAGAATTGGACATTTCATGTCAATTTTATCTTAATAATCCATGATAACATCAAATTTTCATCCCTCCTCATTATTATATTATCATCACCATATTTATTATAATCAATATTCATCACCCCTCCCCTCTACCACCCATCCCTGCCTAACTAATTATTTAATCCATATTACATTCTTTTGCATAAAATCCACAACATTTTTTATTAATTAATGAATCTCAATTATTTATCTAATATTATTTTAATAGTAAAATCCATGGAATTTATACTATCCTTATTTACATAAATAAATAAATAAATCCTATTTTCTTCACATTCTCCCACAAATTAATTTTTAATTCATTTATAATCCCCATGCAATCCCTTTTTCAACAAGGCATGGCATATGTCATGCCTCATCAATTCTTCCTCTTTCACACTTCATCCCTCTTTCTTGTACACTCCACTTCCTATATTAATGGAGAGGAGGACTAATCCTCAACTATAAATATTGATCCAAGATAGATAATACACATCTATTACAATATTTATATATATATATATATAGAGAGAGAGAGAGAGAGAGATAAAGGGCTCCCCCTCGATCCTTGGCAAGCCTTAATAATACAAAGTTCTACCCTTTTCTAAAGACAATCATACATCGATCCAATCAATTATCAAATCTAAATTATCCATTTAAAAATCAGATATGATGTTTATTTTATCATGTGCATCCAATAAGAGGGTTTCATTTACTTCCATTTGAGAAACATTGAGTCTAAGAGAGGAGCACATTTTTTTTATTAATATCAAATTTATAACATTTTAATACTTCCTTGAGATATATATTCCTACGTATAATAGTTTTATATTTTTTTCAATAACTTGCATGGTCTTTTTTTTATATTACACTAATAATTTTAGATAATAATGAATTTCCTTTATATATATATATATATATATATATATATATATATATATATATATATATATATGTCATGACTGGTGGGAGCATTTTACCCATAATAAACTTTTATATCTTGTAATCATATTTTTAGGCTATAAATTAGTATCAATTTTAACTAAAATTCTACACATTTCATTAAAAATATTACAAATCCTCATTCTGAGACTCAAGGTGGAAATGATATATGTAATGATAGAAATGTGAGAGAAAGTGTCTTAAACATTATACAAAGTGGCAAAAATGTAAATAGTCTATGGATCTAACCTTTACTATGTATTAGTATAAATGACCAATATAATGGGATAAATGTACTATAATTATATAAATAATGTATATATTAGATAAAATGTATTATGTCTCTCTATTTAGGTTTGTATGGAACATTGAGATCATTCTATTCATCGGGAGAAATCTGGTGTATGGTGGCAATCATTTATAAATGTTGATTTATGTTTTATAGGTTTGGTGGAAACCTGATAGAGATCATAGATATGGCTATGATATTTGGTAGTAACATGGTTTACTTTAGTGGAATCATTTCTAATTTTTGACTATCCATTTTTTAGGTTCAGTGGAAATGTGATATTGTTCGATGGAAACATTCTAATTTAGAAAAAATAATTATTAGCTTTGGCAAAAAATTCATTTCTATTTTTTAGTTTTTTATTTTTATTTTAGGCATAAACATGGTTATTTTATTTTAAATGTTGTTAGTAGTGAAACAGATCATTGATTATTGAAAATGTGGTTTTTTTTTATAGGTTAATAAATTTTCCCTATATATCAGTAATTTCCCTACTTATTGATATAATCATAATGTGAATTGGTAGAATCGCTGACAGTCTAAAAATTAACACACTTGCCTATTTTATATGTTTTTAAAAGTATAAACATAAGACTACTAATCTATTTACTTATAAGTTTTCACCCATAAAATATAAACACCAAATAAAGAACCATTTATAACACTTGATTTTCTTTCCTCAAAACACATACAAAAACTTCAAATTTGGTGTTTTAAAATAAATTATTTGATTATTTCATGTAATTTTGTTTGATAACCTAAGAATGTATATTATCCTCTTAATAATTTTTTGGATCCTAGTTGACCAAAAGGGTTTTAGTTTTCTTCCCCTGAAGTGAAAACTTTGTATGCTCTCCTCTTTCCCTTTATGGTACACTAAGGATCAGAAATAACTCAGCTTGACTTTTTTTGGCTACATGACTTGGATATTAATAAACAAGCATGATTCCTTAGTGTGTGGTGACTTTAATTTTATCCCCCATCATAAGGACCAATCACATATCCCATTTGGGTATTCAAATTGGGAATGAGTTATCACTACTGGCTAAGCAAATTTATTTTAAGTAGTATGTGAAGTGAGAATATTTTATCCAATACATGATTTGACTCATGACATCTCAAAACCCATTTGGGTTGAATCTTAATTAATCCACAATCTTAAAATTAATATGTCATCTATATATATAACCTAGAACATGATATATAAAATGTTATATCTTAGCCAAAAATTATCCTACCTAACATTCCTTCATGGTTCTTCATCCACTAGTCCAATATATAATTCATGTGAGTAACAACCATCAAAAAATATAATATCAAACACCCATACAGCCTTAGAGACACATAAAATGTGACAATATAATTTTATTATATCATCACCCTTACAAGTAAATTTTTCATTGGGAGAACATATTAATTCTAATTCTAAGAACCATACATTAGGAATATGCCAATATACCTTACCAAATCACCATTAGATTATTCAAAATTTATGTAAAAGTTAATACAACCACTCTATCTTAGGTCAATCCATCTTAGATGAATTCATTTCTTTGAATCACCTATATTTTTCCAATATATAACCATTATTTTCCTACCCATATTTGATGAATAACCCATCGTTGATGATTCAATCCTCACTGAACCACCACTTCACCAATTACCCATCCTTGGTTAGCATCTCTTTTAGAAATATGTCTTCAATGAAATGCTAGTCCTTGATGAACCCATATTTGACAACACCATCTTTGGCCTATCACCCCAACTCACATCACATAACATATAATCCAAAACCAAAAAGTACATGACCAAAGTGATAACAATACTTGTAGACAAGAAGCATCAAAACGCCTTCCATGTGGATAGGCCCATCCTACATAACAAATCAACATCAACATAGGAATCAAACCCAACATCATCATAAACATAATATCAATTCAAATATACATCATTTATCATATTTGACATCCTTACAAAATAATAAATAAACAACATTAATAAAATATGGTTATATGGATACAACCCCACAACTTATTTCAAATAGATTTTTTTTAATTTCTCATTTTTTTAATCCCAAACAATCATTGGGAAAACATACTTAATGAAAGACCCTTTTTTGTGCATCAATACATGATGAACCATGCATTCACTAATTACCCATCCTTTGTTAGCCTTTATTTAACCAACCTATCTTAAAGAAACCACCAGTCCTTGATGAACCCATCTTTGATAATACGATCCTTAGCCTATCACCCCATCTTGCATCATATACAAAACCTTATATCATAAAATACCACATTACCCAAGTCACATCAATAATTTTAGATAAAAAACAACAAAACACCATCCATGTGGACATGTTTATCGTACATAACAAATCAATAACAACATCAAAATCAAACCCAACATCAACATCAACATCAACATCAACATCAGCATCCTATAAATTCATCATGATAACATTTATTATATCTATATTCCTTATAGAAGGATAAATGAATTTAAAAAAAACATGGTTACATATATACAACTTCATTGATTATTTTTAGGAAGAAAATATCCAAATGCATGTAGAATCCTTGAAAGCATGAACTAAAATTAGAAATGTTTTGGTCTCCATGAATAGATAATTATTAATCCTATTGATGTATATGCACACAAATTTTCTCATGACAACAAATTCAAGCCATCTAAAATTACACATAAATATGTTCATGGCACTTCCATATTTTTTGAGGAAGCCTTGTCCAACATTGTAATAGTATCTATTTATAGTCCCTACAAGGACCATGTTAAAGTCCATCCTATTATCAATACCATCGATCTTGTTCACCATTTCTAATTCAATATCCTATATTTTTATATTGGGATTGAAAAATCCCTTGTCATTACTTTTTTTCCACAATAAAATTCATGATTAGCATCTAGATAAAAGATAGTGAAGTGGAATAATTACATCATGGGGAATAAAAAGCATTTCTTAGTAAATATGAATCCAAATATTTATCAAATAAAAATAAAAATTCAACATCCCCTAGTTAAACCATTTTTTAGGCACTACAAGAAAATCAGAAAAATAAAATCTAAAATCAACATCAACTAGTGAAACCTTGTTTGAGGTTCTTCAGGTATGTCAAAGTCAAAATCCTAAAAGTTTAGAATAAAATTCCTCATGTGAAACCTTGTTTTAAGCACTACAAAACAATGAAAATATAAATAAAATTATTCAAGAATTGAATTCCCTTAATGAAAATCTCTTTGAATAACTATTCGACTAAAATAAAATTGTAAATTAGCAAAATAAAAAGAATTGATTTCCCTCCTGAGTTATCATAGACTCAAGATAATAACACATTAAAAGTTATAAAAACCATTAGTATAAAATCAAATACATAAAACATAACAATATAACATACTCTCAGTCTCATCGAATATGATATTTTTGGTCCCATTTCCCCTTCACATCATGATCACATCCCTCCCCATCCTTCAATTAATCAATAAACATTATCCATCCAATACAACTTATACTTCACCCTCATTGGAATCACCCTCTATTGTATGTGATATGATAACATATTGATAAATTTAGATGAATGAAATATAGAAATAAAATATTATCATGATGACATATTTAGAACATATACTTGAAATATTAAAGGGAAAACATTATACATTTCATAATCCTCTAATGAGTTGAGATGATAAAAAATTAAAAAATGAGTAAATCAAAAATCAAAAGAGAAATAAAAATATTAATTATAATGTTAAAAACCATCCATATGTTACCTTGGGAAAGTAACATGATTAAAACCATGTTTCTATCATCATGTGTAAATGATATGTTGTCTATAAGTACCTATACACTTGGTGGCAACCCAATCTATATTGAAATCCATCCCATCTTGGCCATTTAAATATTCATTATGTAAGCATATTTATCCATCCTATCATGTCTATTCATTATTCTAATTTTGACATGAATAAGTAATTAGAATAATTATTGAAAATTATCTAGCAACCATCTTGGCATATCTTTTGAATGACACTTTCACGATAGGATATTTGGTTCACAGGGAACATGGTTATTGACAATCTCTAATCCATTCCCATTATCATCCAATTTCATCAAACATATTCATAAATTCCATCCATCCACTATCATCTTCCATAGAGGTGATATAATGTGCTTATTTTCTATTTTTCCCTTGTCAAATAATCATAAACATCAAAAAATAATAAAAAATCCTAAAACACTAGATAATCCAAAATGTCAAAAAAATAGAGATGGATAAAAATATCCAATATATCCACACATTCCAATTTTTTTACCTTGTATTAAATCTAGTGAATAATCCTTCATAACTTTTCATTCATCAATCCATCTCTTTTCAAGACATTTCATTCCCACATTTGACTTAATTGGGTAAAATTATTAATCCAAGATTGTAACTTTCACATTGTTCCGGGAAAATAAATGCGTGAAATTTATTTTAGGATGTTTTATTCTAAATCCATTACCTTTCATGTATACCTACTTGGGGAAACCATTAATCTATCAATATAAATGATCCTTTTCATGTGTATTTTAACTTGATTAATGATAAGATGTTTTTTCTTGCTTTTATTTTCAAGTTTATGTGTTTGCTTTCTTACTTGTTTGTTTACTTTCCCCATTGTGCCTTGAGTCATTTTGCATGTGTGTGGCAATAGGGTCATGATGGTTTTTACATGTCATTATGCCTCTTATCAAGTTCATTTACTTGATCCCATCCATGGAAATAGTGACATACTTATTTTCCCATATCATAGTGTGTTTTTGTCATTTGTCTAGTGGATCATGGGTTAGTCCTTATGGACACCATGACTAAGTAATTATGGTGTTTTATATCAATGTGTATAAAATCATCTTAAATAACAAAACTCATGTATCAAAATATATTTGGATACATGCGAAGTCACCTATTTATCCCTTTGAAAATTTATCTCTTCAAATAAAATAATCTCATCCCTCTTTGATATTTGTCAGCATTTATGTCTAATTATTTCCCATCATATACCTTCTTTTTCTAGAGAACTAAAATGGAAATATGTATATTTAAATGATGTATTCAACACTCAGTCACATGGTATTTTTGAGTTCAACTAAACCACCATAATTCCCATTTTCATCATCTTTTCCTCTTCACATTCCTCCCTCATTTAGGATAACTACATCAGCTCGAGGTCTATTTGGACTATATAGGTAGCACTCAGTCACATGGAATTTCTGAGGTCAACTCAACTATCACAAACCCCAATTTCTAATCATTATAATTAACAATCCAATAATCTCATAAATATTTGGAAAATTATGCATAATATCTAGTAATTTCTCATTACGTTCCACCCTTCTTGAGAGATATACATTGACCTAAGGTCCATTTGGACTATGTAGGAAGTGCTTGGTTACATGGATTTTCTAAGGTTAGATCAACCACCACCATTCACCATTATTAGTCATATTTATATTGTTAATTTATTATAACTAACCATGCATATCTAATAATTATTCTTGTGGCTTACATCTTTATACATCACATTGTTGTAACTCTTATCTAATTTAGGATTTATCCAGTTCTCTTGAAATATAATAATGTCATTATTTAATCATTATTTTAATCTTATATAATCCTCATGAACCTATTCTTATGTAGTTTATTCATTATTAAAAATTCATTACACCTTCAAACACACATTTCCATTCATCATACCAACCTCATATCATCCATCAATGTGACCATATCATCCTTAATCTATGAAATATGTTAAATCCTTCATATATTCTTATAAATCAATAAATCAGCCTTCCATCTAATCCAACCTTATATCTTTCACCATATTTCAATATAATATATCTTACGTCTTCATCAAAGTGATAAATCATTCTCAAATCCAATCCTACAGCTTTCCAGGATATTTTTCCCACATCCTACATACTTTGGGAAAATCAATGTGTGTATTTATTAATGTGGATTTTATGCACACTAGATAACCTTATGATGTATCCTATATCCTTTTAGGATCTATGAATTAGGATTCACTCCAAGTCATGAGTTGTGTTTTATTTGATTTTTTTATATAGCTTATTGGTGGAATAATGGTGAGCGACGTAGTTTTTTTTATCATGAATGGGTTTAGATACAGATGAATCTAAACTTCCTTTAAATGGGTGTATTGATTATGGATCTAACCTAAGGTGGTTATGAACAAAATAATCTCAAAATTATGGGAAGGTAAGGTATAAAATAAGGCCTATGAACCACACAAGATGAAACCTTTCTAAGCAATCACTTAAACTAAAGGTTGGATAACTAATCAAAAACCAAATTTTGTTGCAAGATGCTAAAAGCACATGAAAAATCAAGAATAGTTAGAAGTATAAATATAGTAATCTTAAGCATATGTAATCAAATATTGTCTCATTTATAATATTATATTAGAAAATATGCAAAGGGGATTATTATTAATACACAAAAGGCATTTAGATTAGCAATAACACAAAATGAATAATTAGATTGAAAATAAAATTCATGCACAATAAATAAACTAAGATACCAAAATGATAAATTACTAAAAAATCCATTGTTTTGGATAAGAATCAATATTTTCACACCAATACCAATTGTATAACTTTACTGAGAATTTCCTAATAATCTTAATTTCCAAAATTGTCCTCCCTTTCGGATCTAGAGGATACAAATATATATAATCTTGGTATGGGGATGCCTTATCTCTCAAGTAAAGTCTAAAAGTGCATGTATAAAAATATAAAATTATGTCAATTGTCATTAAAATCACACACACACACACACACACACACACACACACACACACACACACACACACACACAAAAAAAAAAAAAAAAACACGCGCATACGCACATGCCTGTGTGCATGCACGTACACGCATACATGTAACACATGTGCCAAACATGTTAAGAACTAATAATTCCAAATTTATTTGAATAATCAAAATAAATATACATTGTAATAAGGTACTAATGTGGTATTATTGGAAGAATAAAATGTTTGGTTAGAAGCTATAAGAACTGAAGTGGATGACACTATTATCATAACTTGACTGACGATTGGAAAATTACATGATCACTATAAATATGCTACAAATTATCACTCATGTAGTTGTAGTAGTGAATATTAGATGTGGCACATATGCTATCCCTATTTGAGTTAGTAGTAGTGTATATCATAGAATAACTACCTTGAAGAGGTGTTAATAGTGTCCTTATTATTTAATTTGACTACTTCTATAATTTTATTTGTATATATAATTTATAGCTAGCCTAGAAGTCAATATCAATTGCTTCAAAATTAATCAATGATCATTTTTAAAATTATGGGATATTATCCCTTAAGTTATTATTTTTGACTAATACAGCTTTGACCTCCACATGAAGTGTCTTAGTTTTTATAATTATATCCCTATATAAATTCACTAATTGCATAATTTCATCATTAGTTATATATATTGTGACTTCAATTTCAGCTCAAAACTTGTCATCCACAACTCTAAGAAGATTCACAAAATTGGGATTAAGAATTAATTTATTAATAAGAATGATTACCTCAATAACCATCATATATTTCAAAATGGCTGATAATTATTTATCTTGATTCATTGATTATTTCACCAAAGTTTGAATCTCTTGATACCATTCAATTAGGCCATCCCTCTTGGTAGAAACATAAATATAGGCCCATGTAGATTTTATTATTTTTATTAGGTTTAAGTTGGAATATGCCTTATTTCTAGTATATTAGCTTAGGAAGTGAAGCTTACCATCTATATCCTTAAATTTATTGAATAATTGAAGTATATAGCCAAACTTTGGTTATGATGTGGTCTTAGCAGAACTTATTAAATTAATGGTGTTATAGAGCTTCTCAACTACCCTTTGTAATTTATTTATTATCTCCTTAGGATCCTAAATAGTGTTCCTCTCTTATGACCTTTGAATATATTTTTCATAGCTTTTAAGCACTTCCTTGATCATTCCTCTGATAACATCCACAAAAATTTAAGGGTCTTCCATGTATCTATCTAGTTTAGAAATGTTTAATTTTATTCTCTTTATTAGAGAGAATACATATTCTCTCTATTCCAACTCAACTTGTTCTCCTTCTACAACCATAGTCTTTCCTTTAACCTTCTTAAAGGTATTAGTTTTTCTATAAAATTTTAACTTAACTATTAGTTGCTTATCAATCACTATGTCATGCCTTCCTACTTCCTCCTGTCACAATTGTTTAATCTATAAAGGAATGCTCAATAAAATTTCTTAATCTACCTATTTTTATTACTATCTATTCATAGTAATGTAATAATATTACCCTAAAAGATGTATAATTATGTGAGAATATGTACCTACTATAGGGAAAATAGGTATGGCCTTCCTCCATCCAGTGACCTACTTTTGTGTTGGTATATCAACTATGTATTTGGTATTCCCATATTCCCTATACACTAAAATTTTAGGGGAATATGTATGAGAAAATTGGCTAATGGGTATTCCCAATTGTGTATACAACTTGGGGGTGTGAGTGGTGAATCAAAAATGGAGGTAGACACCAAGAATTTAAAATGTAATATCATTGATGTTGTGGGAGACTAAGGGTTGGTTTCACCCCATAATGAATATGTAATTAGGTTGTTAAGTGTATTTTAAAAATAATTTATGACTAATTTATATGTAATCTTAGTAGTAATGGTACTTGGAAGAGGACCCATAGTAGAAAACTAGGATATGATGGTCAAAATTGGCATTGTAACCACTTGAGTATTATATGTTTCACTCAAAGAATGTAAAAAATGAGTAATATATAAAACCCCATTTGTAGAATAACAATTGAGGAAGATATCAAATAATGAGATATTGTTGCACTTAGAATTTTATAGCAAGGATTTGGGGTATTAGTTTTTGAAATTTTCATTTTTTAGTCCTAAGATGGAGAATATGGGGGGTAGTTGATGATGGCCCCTATGCTTAGGTTTGTAACTTTGATCTACATCCCCTTCTACATATACCTTTTTATCTAGCAATAATTTAGTGGCCACTAGGTTAACATCTCCTTAATCAACCTCCTTATATTCACCTAATATCTTAGTTCCTAATGATTGAGTAATTTCTTCAGTGATCCATTCATATTCTTCATCTATTTCAATTGTTTCACTAAATTACTATGTTTCCTTGGTGTCTATCATATAAACCCAATCATCTTCAGTTGCCCATATTTTATCATCTTCTTCACTATCGTAAATTTAAATAGGACCCAAATCATATTTTCCTACCCTTTCTTCTATCCTCCATTTCCCTAGGAACCTATGCATGATCTCCTTATACTTAAATCTTTTGTGGTGAAATAGGAGTCTCGGTCTTTCTTTTATAGGTGATTGTTGGTTTACTAATAATAGAGTCTATCTCTATTGAAGGTAAAGTGGGAGATGTAGATATTATAGTGGTAATAGGTGGTAATGAAGTAGGATTGACATTTGTGTGAATTACGAGTGGTGAATGGGGTCCCCTAAGATACTCAGGCATTATTATTGGTGTTGTTATTATGA
>JARHVA010007456.1:65000-110000 GCA_037957365.1 Torreya grandis
ACCTGCTACTGGTCCCTCTCAAATACCTGAGAACCCACTTCCCCGAATTGGCTCCTAACTCTCTGATAGCTCCCACTACTGGGGAAAACTCAGTTCTATACTAGACCTCATGTGATTTTAGACACTAAACTATCCAGCCCTTGGTGTGCTCCAGTTTTACATCCTACGTATTGAACCTCCCCAACACCTGATTCACATCAGCTCCCACTGGAGACAAAATCAACCTGTGATCTTCCATGTCTCTCATGCCAAAGAATTTCACTACTCCAAATTCCTCATGACATGCCACTGAACTAACCTTACCCTTAGCTTAGTAAAAACCATGTATGTATGAACCTGCTAGCTAGCATACCATCCACATATAATAACAAGATAATATTGCAATCATCATCCACCTGGTAAGACAAACACAATGGTTACACTGACATTGACTAAAGCCTTGCTTTGTCATCCACCTATCAAACCTGTACCACTATCCTGCAGCTTCCTCAAGACCATGTGCCCTAGCCTTTCATCTCATGTGTCCATTCTCTCTATTCTTTAACCAATAAATGCATTCATCTCTCAGTGCTTTCTTTTGGCTGGCAACCCTACCAAATCTCCTGTTTGGTTTTGCATCTTGTTCATGCCATGCTACCACTGTTTCCTGGATCCTTTCTGATCTATAGTGAGCAACTAGTATAAAGAAGAGGAACAATGAATTTGAGTCTTACTTACCCTTTCAATCCTCCATATGGGCATTTGAGACTCCTTGACAGCTTACTATCCACCCAAAATCTATCTCAATGACCAACCTCGATCACCACACAATCTGCATCTGACCGATGTCAATTCCCATGTGACTGTCCTTTTTGCCGATGCCAGTTTCGTGACCAACATCGATCTTACCTAGTCATCGATGTCAATTCTATGACTGACACTGGCATCCACCCTACCTGACACCACCAGCTTTGCTCTGCACATGACCGACATTGGCACCTGTCTGTTTGACGTTAGTTCCCCTTAACCAATGCCGATAACTATGTTCGCTTGTAAGTGATCAATTTTTACCTATGAGCTCTCCATGAATCAAAACCCTGTCCACTAATCTCTATCTGTCATCTCCTCCAAAAACACTAAGGCTTTCTAGTTCTTAATTCTATCAAACACATCTGAATTCCTCTTAATAACATGCATCTCCTTCTTGCTCATGTGACCAACCCTACAAAGCCACGTCTTCGCAATAGAAGAAGAATCAGTAATATAAGCAAGTAGATAAAGAGTACCTAATTTCTTACCACACATTAATTCAAGTGTATCCACTATGAGAGTTCTTGTGCATCTCTCATCACCCAAATTTTCTGAAGAAATTAGCTACATCTTCAAGATCGGGACCTGCATGACCTCCTTCAACACCCATGTGTTGGCTGCCTGCAATTTCAGCTTCACTTCCCCTTTGCCAATTCTTTGGCAAGGCACACCAACCCCTAAATAAATCTTTCCAAAGTCTCCAAAGACCTTAACATGGAAAAATAATCTATTTTGGACTACATGGAAAGAGGTAACAGAATCTATAAAACAAGATTTGACTTTATCCAAGAAACATCCCAGAGCATCCTATACAACAACACCTACAACATCTACTTCATCAGTTCCTTCATGTTGATCTGCTATCAACCAACAATCTTTCTTTACCTGCTCCTTCTTTCCATAACACCGTAATTGACCATTCATGCTTTTCAATTCCTCCATTCTTAGTGTACTTTCTTCTGTCGTTGCTATACTCCCACTCAACCAGAAACCCCTGAGAGTGACCTGTAATTAAACACAAACCTACTCCCTATAACCTTAGCTCTGATACCAACTATTAGGAACCCAAGGAAGCACCATTGATTACCATGTACAAGCAACTTAATATGCATAAATTAACCAGAATGTACAAGTAACTAGAATTCAGAAATAACACAGAATATGAGAGACAATACACAATCTTGTATTAATACTCATCCAAAAAAGAATTACAACAAAGAGATGCCACACTCTTCCACCTTATAGGTTCACCACACCAAGTGTTCAGTAATTCACCTTCAAGAGCTCACTCTCTCTCTTATGGTCCCAACACACAACTCAAACATAGAGTTGGTGTTCACCTCTAACCAGTCAGTATCACTACTACCAGTACCACTGAGTATACACACATACTTGAATCTGATTACACAAACGTACTCCAAGTAGATCTCCCATGAACTTGAAAAAACCTACAACTCAAATGATCTTACTTTGGAAGGAACTACCTTGCCTTCCTCTTTACTCTCCAATAGAGTACACGCCGTACTCCAAGTAGATCCCGCTTGATCTTGCTCCCTGTTGTGTTGCTGTCACCTTGATCTTGCTGCCACCTATAAATCAACTTGGTTCTGCACACCTGGAAACCTAGACCATGCACACACATACACCTGCAGATCAATGATCTTACTTACCATGTGGATCTCCAAATGTTTCCTTACACACCTGCTAACCAAGATCCTACATACATGAAGAATCCTTCTGATTCTCCAAACCAGCACCCATACTTGGTACTGTGGCACTCGGAGGAACACACCATGCTCTCTTCACACACAGAAGGAGCTAATATTTGCTCTCTTTCTCTCTAGCACAAATTATAATATAGCCCATGAGTCTATTATATAGATCTCATGCAAATAATAATTAGACAACTAATTACAATAATTAGATCCACAGCTTCAAGTCTAGAATTGGCCTTTGACATGCAAACAACTGGTTCATTAACTAATTGTTTGTGCAACCTATAGTTTTGAAATTGTACAGGCGACTGACGTCGATCCTTGTCTGCCTGGAGGTGACCAACACTGGCCGATATCTGACCGACGTTGGTTGCTCTTCTTCACTGTATATGACCGACATTGGCTGATCAGACCGACGCCGATTTCTCTGCAACTCAGCAACCTTCAGCAACCTCCTCCATGTCTGCATCAATCAAGCTTTTAGCTCCACAACCTAACAATAAATGCATTACAAACTAACAGTTCAAACTTTACCTAAATCATGATGTATGTATGTATGTATGTATGTATGTATGTTTGTATGTATGTATGTTTGTATGTATGTGTGTATATGTGTGTGTATAAATTATAAATGCATTACAAACTAATAGTTCAAACATTACTTCAATCATATATATATATATATATATATATATATATATATATATATATATATATATATGTATGTATGTATGCATGTATGTATGTATGTATGTATGTATGTATATGTGTGTATGTATGTGTGTATATGTGTGTGTGTATAAATTATAAATGCATTACAAACTAATAGTTCAAACTTTACTTCAATCATATATATATATATATATATATATATATATATATATATATATATTCTAAGAGGGTGTTGATGTGGCACCACTGGAAGAATAAAATGATGAGGTAATAGTTTTAAGAACTAAATTGTATGAAATTATTTTAGTAATTTGAGTTATAACTGGAATAGACATGGTCATTGTAGGTATGTTATAAGTATCCACCAATATATTTGTATCAATGAATGTTATTAGTGGCACATATGTTGGCCCTATATGAGATTTTACTAGTCTATATATCAGAGATTGAGTGCATTGAGGAGGTGCCAATGGTGCTCCTACTACTAAAGTTGAATATTTTTATATCTATATTTCTCTATATAACACATGGATATCCCTGAATTCGATATCAATATGGTTCAAAATCAATTAAATATCTCTTGAAAAACTATGTGAGATTATCTATCAAATTATTATGTGTGACTAATGTAGCTTTAACCTCCATATTAAGTGTTTTAGTTCATATAATTTGGTCCCTATAAAAATTAACTAGTTTCATAATTTAATCATTGGTTCTATAGATTGGTCCTTTACTGTTATCCCAAAATCTATCATTTTTAGCTCTAAAAATATTATCAAAAATGGGCTTAGGAAACAATTGTCAAAGAGGAGTGCTTACCTCAATAACTCTCATATATTTTAAAATGGAGACTACTTATTTCTTTTGATTCATAAATTTTTACACCCGAGATCTCATCTCTTGATGCCATTCGAGTAATCCATCTGTCTTAGTAGAAACATCATTCTAGGCCCATGTATCTTCTATTCATATTATTAGGTTTAAGTGGCCATATTTCTTATTTTTTATAGTCTGACTTAGGAAGTGAATATTACTATCTATATCTTCCATTTTATTGAATAATTAAAATATGACTCCCCACTTACATTAAGAGGTGGTCTTAAAAGATGTTATTAAATGAATGGTGTCATAGAGATTCTTTGTTGCCCATTCAAGTTACCTATTATCCCCTTAGGATCCTAAATATTGATTCTCTACTATGACCTATGAATAGATTCGTAATAGTTTTTGAATATTTCTTTGATCACTCATCTATTATCATCCATAAAACTATAAGGATCCTCCCTATATCTATCTAGGTCAGAATGATTTAATTTTTTTCATTTTATTAGAGAGAAATATCTTCTCTCTATTCCAAATCGACTTGTTCTCATTCTAAAACCATAGTATTTATTTTAACATTAATTAATGTATTAGTTTATTTATCAAATTGGAATTTGGTTATTGGTTGCCTATTTAATAAATAAGTCTTACCTTTTAGCTTCCTCTTGTTGTAACTATTTAATCTATGGAGGAATGCCTAATATAAGTTATTTCTCTACATGTTCTTCTTTCTCCACAATTATGGAAATGGAATAAAAAATCCTTGTAGGATGCATTGTTGTGGGATAAGATGTCCTTCTTGTAGGGAAAGGAGGTATGGAATTCCTACATCTAGCAACCTACTTTTATATCGATATATCAATGATGTATTTAGTCTTCATAGCCACCCTATCTACTAAAATTATAGGGGAACCTATTTGAGCAAATTTGAAAATGGGCATCACTAATTATGTACACAACCTCAAGTATGTAGCCTGCATATAAAAAATGGAGGTGAATAATAGGATTTCAAAAATTTACTCCCACTGATGTTGTAGGATAATGAGGACTAGTTCCACTAAATAATTAATAGTTCATTAGGGTGATAAGTATATTTTTTTTGTAATTTTCCACTCATGTATATGTAACCTTAATAGTAATGGTAGTCGTAAGATGACCCATAGTAAAAAAATCAATTGTATTGGACAAAATTGGCATTGTAACTACTAGAGGCTTATTTATTTGAATCAAATAAGGTACATAATTAGTGTTATCTAACACAAAATATATCAATATAAATTAAAAAATATATCAAATAATGAGGTATTATTATACTTACAATCTAGGAGGGAATAGTTGAGGTAGTAATTTTTGTAATTGTCATTATTGTATCTTTATATGGAGAGCATGGGGGGATACTTAATCATGTCCCCTATATTGAGGTTTCAAACTTTGAATTTACATCCCATTATACATCTCCCTCTTTATTTGAAAATAATTTGGTGGCCATCAAAATAACATGTCCTTAATTTACCTCCATAGATTCACCTAATATCGTATCTCCTTTAAACCAAATACTTCATTCAGTCATTCATTCATGTTCTTCATCTATTTTAATTATATCACTAAATGAATTTATTTCATTAGTATATGTATTGGAGACCCATTCATCTTTAGTTGCCCATATTTTGTGTTATTATATGTTATCATAAATTTGAATAGGGTCTAATTTTGTTCTACCCTTTATTTTATCATCCCTATCCTAGGAAACCTATACCTATTTCCCTTACTTATACCTTTTATGGTAAAATAAGAGTCTTGGGATTCCTTTATAGGTAACTAGTGGCTTATAAGTCATAGGGGTTGTCCCTATACATTTTGAAGTGGGATATGTATGTATTTTAGTGGTAATAGGTGGTAATGAAGTTGAGTGACCACTAAGGAATTATGAGAGGTCAATATGGACACCTACGATACTATGTAATTACTACTAGTGGTGTTATTATGATAGGTGTTGACCTTAGAGGAGAAGAAATGGAAAAATAATACAAGAAATCAAAAAAACTTACTTGATGTGATATAGTTAATAGATGTGGTGGTAGCATAGAAAATAACCCACCATTTGTATTAGGACTTGCATGGCTCTCCACACTATGTATGTTTTGAGTATAAGGACCAACAAATACATATCTAGGGGATCTTAGAACAATATCAATTATTCCTTCAATATTAGCTTCTCTAGATGAGATGGATTAGTTTTTATGTCTACTTCTATGTGAGGAGGAGGTCCATGAATAGGTTTATAAATACATTATTCTTCTTCAATCCATTTTACATCTTCATATGTAATTATAGGATCATATTTAGTCCTTTGTTCTATAATCATTGACATGTATACCCTTCTCATTTTGATAACAACATTAGTGTCATCTTCTACATTCATGAAAATATGGTCATGATTATAGAACTGGTAATCATAGTTGATTTTGACCTTTGTTTCGTATCTCTTCATATTCTCATTGACATTCTTCCTAGACTCCCAATGCTTAAAAATTTTCCATTTCAATCCATAATGCATAATTATTTTTCTAATAGAATATAAGTGATCCCACCTTATATATTACATTCGACCAATGATGTGAGGGGTTGGGTGGACACATGCTTGCTTAGACCTTTGTAGCTCAAATTAAACACTATTAACTAATTGCGAAACAATTTACTACTTGATTAATTTTCAAAAACCATTTTGGGTAAGTATAAAGAGTGTGTTTTGGTACATTCTATCATCATTATAGTGCATTAAATGTAAAACCAATACTTGAAAAAAAAATTGATAGTATTTTTTAGAGGATCTAATAGTATGGGCATGTTATTATCCTATATGGAATGGTACACCATGGGGTAAATGGAATTTTTTAACCTTTTCATTTGATTTCTAAATCTATGCACATTAAGGACATTAAATTCATCAAAAATCATGTTATTTGGGTATTTTATAGATGGTTGTCAGGATTCTTCATACGTTGAGTGTATTTTTTCAATCATAACATCTACCACATATGACATCATATATAAGTTACCATCTACAAATATTTTCTTATATTTTTTATTCATATAATCATATTAGAGATAAATATCTCTTACAAGGCTATGAATTCATTGGATGTTTGGATAATGATGAGAAATATGACCCATATCTCATTGACATAATAAATGGTTGATAAACTATATGTTCAATTCAGTAGGTCATGGAAATTATTACCTATGGTATGAAGACAAAAATAGGGATAGAATAAGTATGTGCCTAAATTAAAAATCTACTTTAGTTTCCAACCCATTATTTCAACTTGATGTGGATGTTGTTTGAGAGGAGCCATGAATCAACCATGTCCTACCTATAGGTCATTTTTGGCAAAAGTTTTAAGTATCTCTAAAAATAATTTCCACTTATGTATGATGTTGGAGTCTTTCTAATTCTAAAATGTAATATTTTCCCAAATACTTTCTAATTCACAAAGAAATCAAACAACAAGTCAATGTAGGGCATTACCTCTGGTTTTGCTATAATTATATGTAGACAAGCCAATTTTATTGATAGTAAGTCCTCCTTTTACCTCCATGTGAAAATCAATATATGGTCTTCAGATGTGTATGGATCAGCTACATCAACCTCTTCCTATATAATGGATTAATGTTTGAAATTAATTTTGAGAGTTATCGAATCAAAATTTATTTCAGTGTACTTAGTCCTACAATTGAGTATGCAAAATAAGTTCAATTATAATATGAGGAGGCCATTCAAGCTATGTTTATAAAATGTTTTTTATATGATGAGTGTGTAATATATTGGTCATCACAAATTTATAAATTTAAAATTTTCACTTGATAACTATAAGGAAATGTGATCATATTGGATATGGTATTTCAAATTATATTTCTTTGTATGTGTTGGCCATGAGAATTTAAAGTATTAGTCCTCCAATTCATGTGAATTAATGAAAACAATGTATTTCACTCCATTCTTCATCTATTTTTTAATTTCAATTTCATAACACTGAGTTCCTTATATTTTATTTCCATGTGGTTTCTTTTAACTATTCTTGGGTTCTTAGTTAGAAAAATGTGACAAATGTCTCTTTTTATGATTTTAGCCTTCATATTCATGTATTTTTAAATCTATTATGTGGCTAAGGGAGATGTGTGTGAGTATATTTACTCTTATTATAACTAAGCTAAGCTTTTTTTTAGTTTATTCTTTTGTTCATGTATTAGTAGGATGATGACACATGGAAAACTCTCACTACTTTACTTTCCCACGATGGTCTATATGAGGACCTCTATTGTTATCACTATTAGAGAGTTGCCATTGATATCATGTTGATGTCATAGAAGTGTCTTGGTGAGTGGATGAATTGCTTTGTTAGCCTAAATGACAATGACGAAGGGTGCAATGTGCTTCTCCTAGTATATTTGAAGGAGGCTTGGTTGATCTTTAGTTTTGAAATGGATAGAGATATTCATGGATGAGTATGGATTATTGATCATGTTCAAGGGGTGATATAAGATGTTTTATATGTATTGAGTGCTTATGTGCATAAGTGGATTTCATCTGGTTAATCATTGTTTTCTTCTAGACATTTTGGATCTAGTGGAGAATATCTATGTAGGCAATTTACTAACATCACCATTTCCATGTGTAGATGAGTTAAGGGGATTTGGTCACTTTTTTTTTTCATAAAATTAGTTCCTATTTATTATTAATTAAATCTTATGTCATGCATATAAGTGTAATAAAATATATACAAGTGCAAAGATAGGCTCCTAGGTAATTTGACATTATTTTCCCATATTTAGCCAAATTTGCATGAGGCAAGAAAGAGTTGTGTAAGAAGTTTGATGATGTAATATCTCACATATGTGGATGCTTCAAAATAACATGATCATATGGGTTTTTTTAGTTTTGATCCTAGTTGATTTGTGTTACATTTTAAATCTTGCATTGAAACGTATCAAAAGATAGGTGTGTGCAAAGTTAGCCTTCTAGGTAATTTTTGACATTATTGGGTCTGTGGTAGAAAAATATGAGTGATAATATTGATTTTTTAATATCTCACACATGTGAAGGCTTCATGATAATTTTCACACATTCTTGGATTCTCCCATATGAGGAGATCATATGGTCTAAATTTGAGAACATGTGAGTGAGTGAGGTAAAAGTTATTGAGGTTCAAGTTTGGATTCTTAGAAAAATTGCAATTGTTCCCATACTTATTCAATTTTTCACAAGGTAAATTTTGAACACCATAAATAGATCACATTGCTCCAAGATGTTAGGAAGCAGTGTGATGGTACCAGGTGTTCAATGTTTAGTATTGTGCACAGATAAATATCAGGTCTTCTAAGGATCAATGATGAACAAGTGATCATACAAAAAGAGATCAATGGATAATATTAAATTCAAGGAGTCAAAGTTATAGTTGTCTATCATTGTTAAATCTAGGACAATCTCAAAGAAATCGATAGAATGCATGAGGTCAAAGTTGATAGATTGCATGAGATGAGATCAATGGGTTGAAGTTTAAAATTTAGGCATTGATTCACTATGTTTTAAAGTTAAAATAATATAAATGGTGAAAATTTAATCTAAATATGTGACTACATGAAATACAATCAATGTGTTTGATGTTTAACTGTCGTTTGAATTCAAATATTTGAATTTAACAAAGGAAATACCAGTGTATAGTTTTGGAGACATAAAATTCAATCTATGAAAAATTTAACCCATATAATAAAAAGTGAATTTGTAGAAGACTCCAAGGCACATATGGAAATATAAATTTTAAGGTATGAATGTATTTATAATCAAATTTATTGAGCTTCAAATTTGACTATGTGCTTGTGTTCATTTTGCAAGTAACATGAGCAAATTAAGTAAGATCATTTTGTTGTTGCTTTGATTTTAATGGTGAATTACCTACTATATCATGTTTTAGACTCCATAAGGATTATTTTTGTGAATTATGAATTTTTTATCAATTGTATGCAATATGAACAAAGGTTTAGAATTTGATTGTGTATTCATTCATGGTGACTGTGTGTATAGAATGTTGTTTGAGCAAATTATGATTAAGTAGAAGAATATTGTGATGGTTATTAGAACTTAAAGATGACATATAGATCATGTGGAATGGGTCAACTATTTTTTAAAGTGTTCTTATGTTCTTAGTTTTCTCAAAAAAGTTTCGAAGATCTGAATGGGTCTCCATAAGACCTAAAAGTGACCTAGGCCTATTTGAAAGAAAGTTGTGCTTAAGTGTGATCCATGTAAGATGCCTTAATGGTTGAAGGCATGAATTATGTCCTACTAATAAATATTTTGGACTTGATAATTAATTAATTATTTATATATATTGAAATAAAATGTGTTGGTTTCTAGACCTATGAATGAGACTAGTGTAAGATGCACGTGAGAGTTATGGAGCGAAGGAGAGGTAGAGTGTCCAGTTGATGAATTAATGATCATAGTAGATTGGTGACTATGTGTATGACCTATTGGCCATATTTCTGATGTTATTAAAGTGTTCTTATAGTTTTAAGATATTTGAAGAGGTTTAATTATGCATATGAGGATACGTTAAGTGAGGAAGGAGAGAGAATATGGCATACCTATGTGTGAGTCTTATATGAGATAGAAAGGGAGTTTGTATAGGTGTTAAAAAAATAAATATCCATCATTATTTATTAAATACATTATATCTAAGGTATATGTCTTCAAAAGAGGGTCTAAATGACTTGATCTTCCTTAGGGGTAGTTGTTTCTTGTGAAATAGGTGTTTCATTAAAGGCCTTTGGTCAGGAGGATATGCTCAAGGTTTTCTAGTCTAAAGGAGCTGACTAGTCTCTTTCTTTTAATTTATTATAGGATAGTAATCCATGTGTTTTAGGCTTGAGAGTGGGTTTTATTCCCCATGAGGGTTTCTCACAATAACTATGTGTTGTGTGTTTGATCTTGTGTATGCATTGAATGATTGAGCTCTCTTATTAATGTTGCTTGATCAATTTGATATATGTTGATTGTTTAAATAATTTCAAATGATTGGAATTAAATTTGTAATGTCTTGGCTCACTGATTCACTCTCCCCCCTCTTAGTGATTGTACCTCTAACAATTGATATCAGAGCAAGTCCTTTGGTAAAGGCTTAATAGCTTGAAGGTGATCCAAGGTACAATATGGGTAATCCTCAAGGAGGTTTATCTACTAAGAAATCACCAATGTTTAATGGATCCAATTATTAATTTTAGAGTGCAAGGATGAGGACATTTATTATGTCCCTAGGGTTTCATGTATCAAAATCTATTATGGATGGTTATGTTACTCCTACTACTCCATCTAGTGCTACAGATAAGAAGTTGTTTGAAAATGAATCCAAGGTAATGAATACTATTACTTGTGGTATTATAGAGATTGAATACCCCAAGGTAATCCATTGTAAATCTACTAAAGAGATATGGGAAAAATTCCAAATCATTTATGAAGAGGATTCAAAGGTCAAGCTTGTTAAGTTACAAACTCACACAAGGCAATTTGAAAGTCTCAAGATGAAGGAAGAATATTATATGGCATCCTTTCTATAGATATTTGATGAGATTATGAACATCATTAGAGGTCTTGGAGAGAACATTGAATATGTATTTTAGTTTAAAAGGTATTAAGGTCTCTATCCCTCAATTTTGATCCAAAGGAATATGCTTAGAATAAATTTTATATCTTAGTTAGTTGAAGATGGGTCAATTTCATGGCACCCTTACTGCCTATGAGATGAGAAGAATGATGATATACCACAAAAGATAGAAGTAGAATTCAAGACATAGATAAATCCAAAGAATAAGTTAAAAGGTAAGAAACCCAAGGAGGATGAAATTTCTAATATAGATGTGGATCAACTAATTGCTTTGATTTTAAGAAAATTGAAAATAGGTTCAGGCAAGTATAAGGGTAAACTACCCTTCCAATGATTCAATTATGGAGAGATAGGACATTTTAATAATATGTACCCTTACAAGTATAAAAAGGATGATGATGGTAAGGGATAATTTAGCCCTAATAAAATCAAAAAGGGATTCAAAAGGTTTGACAATAAGAAGATGTACTTCAAGGACAAGAAGATTCTCTACACCAAAGAATATTGTAGCTCATCAAATTTGAGTGAAGTTATTGAATCAAAGTATGATCATGAATATGGTGGTCTTGATAAAGGTGAAGCTCTGTTCATGGCTAAGGAAGGTAGTTTCTCACATCAAAAGGAGTCTACTTGTAGTGATTCAGATGATGATAAAAATGAGGTGGACTATGAGACTGCTTTGATAAATGCTCTTGAAGAACTAAAGATTAAAAAGAAGATGAATATCAACTCAAATATTATGAGGATAAATTTAGTGTATTTGAGGCAAGAATGAATTAAGATACCAAGGATCATGAAGATATGGTAAAGCATCTCAGTCGTCAATTAGAAATCCTATCTACAAGCCTGAAAGATAAAGAAGATGAATGTTCAAGGTATGCTTCTGAGATTATATCTTTAAAAGATGAGTTAGAGAAGTATGAAATTAAGGTGAAATCATTTATCATGTTTGATAAAAATTATAATCATTTTGATGACATTCTAAAGAGTCAAAAGTCATCTAGTGACAAATATGGATTGGGTTTTAATTAAGATCCCAAATTTGCTTCTCAAGTTGACATGAATGTGAATAAGAAAAAGGTGGATCAGCCTTTGAATAAAAATAATTAGACAATGAATTAAGGTGATAGAATAATGAAGATAAATTAGATCAAATAACCAAATGCCATGAGGTGTGTGAATTTTAATGGTTACTATTATACTTGTAACCAATTTTGTCATAGAGCTAGAGAATGCAATAGATCTATTAAAAATTAATTTTCATGGAAATATGATGGGGGTCATCTATGAAAATGAGTAAGGTTGAGTGGTTCAAATTTCATTATGTGGGACACATTTCAAAATATTTTTCATATAAGGTAAGGCAAGTTGAGTTTCCTTTAATAAATATTAAATGTTATAGTTGTTATGAACTAGGACACATTGTAAGATTTTATCCAAATTTGGTAAGATATAATGAACTTATTGCAAGGTATGATGTGATTCAACTATAAAAATAGAGGTCACATTATTATATTCTACATTGAGAGCCCTAATAGTTATAATAGGCTCAATCAAGCTCCAAGACTAAAAGAAAAAAGGCAAGTTAACTCATAGAATCCAAAGGTGGTAAGTGTGAGTCATAATGAGTATACAAGTCCATGTAATAATTTTTATATGGTGGAGAATTATATGTAATTTTAAGAGTTCCAAATACTCTCATTGTCTGGTCATGTTGAGAATGAAGAGACCAAGGTGTTGGTTGAGGCAAGTTTTGAGATGAGTATGAATCCAAGTGAACATCATGTTATTTATGAGCAAGTATTATTCAAAGTAAATCAATTATCAATGTCTATTGATGAGGTTTTGGATATTTATAAATGATTTCATGATGATTTCATGAATGTGTCTATGTGATTGGATAAATAACCTTGATATTATATGTGATAATGATAAAGTGTGCAATGTGCTTGTTCTAGTATGCTTGAAGAATGATTTTTCTATCTTCATTTTTGGCATGGTTATAGATATTCAGGGATGATTATGATGATTTAAGGATGTTAAAGAGGTCCCTAATATGTTTTTATGCTTTGAATTCTTGTGTGTATAAGTATAATTCATCTAGTAGTCCATAGTTTTTATCTAGACACTTTGGGTCCAAAGGCAAAAAATCTTAGGTAGTTTGATGATGTCAACATTACCATGTGTGGATGAGTCAGGGGGAGTTGGTCTTATGGTTTTGATCACATTAGTCCCTAGTTATTTTGTGATAAATTTTAGATCATGCACTGAAGTGCATCAAAAGATATGTAAGTGCAAAGTTGTGCTCTTAGGTAGTTTGATAGTATTTTCTCATACTTGGCCAAATTCATATGAGGTAAGAAAGAGTTGAGTAAGTATTTTTATGGTTATATATATCATACATATGGATGTTATAGGAGAAGGTGATCATATGGGTTTATTTAGTTTTGAGCCTAGTTTATTTTCACTAAATTTTAGTTTAATAACTAAAACATGTCAAAAGATATGCATGTTTAAAGTTGACCTTATAGACAAGTTTTTGAAAAAGTTGGCTTTGTGGTAAAAATATCTAAGTGAGAATTTTAATTTTGTTATATATCACACACGTGAGGGTTCCAGGAGCATCTTGTCACATGGTTCAAATTTGAGAACATGAGAATGAGTGAAGCTAAACATATAATTGTGAAAATTTGGCCTTCCAAGAAGATAAGAAAAGGTTCCCATTGTCATTTTTGTGCAAGTTAAAGTTTGAGCAGCATCGATCAAGTGAATTTCTCCAGGAAGTCAAGAAGTAATGAGATGGTGCCAAGTGTTCAATGTTTAATGCTAAGCATAGATAAAGATCAAGCTTCTTCCAAGGATAAATGGTGAATGGGTGATTATATAGATAGAGATCAATTGTGTGTGTTAAATTCAAGATGTCAAAGTTATAGTTATTTAGCATTGTTAGAAACTAAGCTACATATAGGAGATTGATGAAGCACATCAGGTCAAAGTTGTAAGAATCCATGAGATGAGGTCAATGTTTTCAAGATTTAACATTTGGCATTGTTAGACTATGTATTAAAGATTGAGATTCATATAATAAGATTGACAGTGTATTTTAATCTAAGTAGCGAGGATTCAAGAGGAGAGTATAGTGTTTGAAGTATAATTGTGACTGTTTGCATTTGAATATTTGAATTATCAAAGGAAAAATTAGTGATCTATATTTTTATTATATCTTTTGATATATATAGAATTTTCTCATAGTGTAAAAAAATAACCTATAGAGGAATCTAAGGTGAATCCAAAAATATTTATTTTAAGCTCTATTTGTGTATAATGTCAAAGATATTAAGGTTCAAAGTTGACTGTGTTTTTGTGCATGTTATGTAAGAAACCTAAGAAGGCTATTTGAGCTCATTCTGATGTTTTTTTAATATCTCATGATGAACTAGCTTTTGGGAACTGTTTTTGAATCCATGAGGACCATCTATGTGCATTATGAATGTTTTAATAATCATATGCAATATGAATAAAGGTTTACAAATTGATTGTGTATTCATTCATGGTGATTGTGTGCATAGAATATTATTTAAGTGATGTATGCTTTACCATAAGAGTACTATGATGGATATGAGCATTTAAGGAGGACCTATAGATCATTTGGAATGCATCCACAATTTTAGAAAGTGTCCTTATGTTATTAGTTTTCTCCAAGAAATGTCAAAGAGGTGAATGGGTCATCATAGGACCTAGAAGTCACTTAGACCTATTTGAAAGTGGATTGTTATTAAGTGTGACCTATGTGAGATGCCTTAAGGGTGAAGGCATGTTTTTTTGGCTGATAAGGAAAGATTTTTGACTTGATAATTCATTAATGATCTATATATAGTGAAACCAAATGTGTTGGTCTCTTGGTTAGTGGAAGACTTGTGTGTGAGACTTAGTGAGACTAGTGTAAGGTGTATATGAGAGTTATGGAGTGAAGGACAGATAGAGTGACCATTTGATGAATTTAAGAGCATATTAGATTAATGACTATGTGTATAACCTATAGTTCATATTTTTAATGTCATAAAAGTGATCTTTAAATTTGAATATATGTGAAAAGGTTTGAGTGTGAATATGAGGATAGTTTGAATGAAGAAGAAGAGAGATTGTGGCATGCCTATGTGAAAGGCTTGTATGAGATATAGAGATAGTTTATGTAGGGGTTATATAAACATAGATCCATCATCATGTGTTGAAGAAATAAGTTTTAAATTGGAGGTGTTAACTTCAAGGAGGGACTACAGGATTTGATCTTCCTTATGGGTAGTTGCTCCTTGTAAAATAGTTATTTCACTAAATGAATTTGGTTAGGAGGATATGATCAAGGCTTTCTAGTCTAAAGGAGTTGAATAGTCTCTTGTTTGTAATTTATTATAGGGCATTAATCCGTGTTTTTCATGCTTGAAATTAGGTTTCATTCCCTATGATTTTTTCCCACAAGAACTTTGTGTTATGTGTTTGATCTTGTGTATGCATTGAATGAATGAGCTCTCTTGTTAATGTTGCTTGATCAAGTTAATATATGTTTATTGTTTAATATTTTAGAAGGAATAAAATTTAAATTGAAATATATAGGCTCACCAATTCACCACCCCCCTCTTAGTGACTGTACCTCTAACAATTGGTATCAGATCAGGTCCTTTGGTAAAGGCTTGATAGCTTGAAGGTGATCTAACGTACAATATGGGTAGTCATCAAGGATGTTTCTTTACTAAGAAAGCATTGATGTTCAATGGATCTAATTATGATTTTTGGAGTGCAAGGATGAGGACATACATTATGTCCCTAGGTTTTGATGTATGGTAAACTATTGTGGATGGTTATGTTGTTCCTACTCCTCCTCTGTCTAGTGCTACAAATAAGAAGTTATTTGAGAATAATTCTAAGGAAATGAATGTTATCACTTATGGTCTTTCAGAGATAGAATATACCAAGCTAATTAATTTTAAATATTCTAAAGAGATATGGAACAAAATAAAAATCATTTATGAAGGAGATTCAAGGTCAAGCTTTCTAAGTTGCAATCTCATAGAAGGAAATTTAAAAGTCTCAAGATTAAGGAAGAAGATTTTATGGCATCTTTTCTATATAGATTTGATTATATTTTAAACATCACCAGAGGTCTTGGAGATAACCTTGAAGAGGATACTATAGTTTAAAAGGTATTAATGTCTCTATCTCTCAAGTTTGATCCAAAGGTATCTAATATAGAATAAATTCATGATCTAACTTAGTTGAAGATGGATCCATTGCATGGTACCCTTGTTACCTATGAGATGAGCTTAAATTATGATATACTACCAAAGAAAGAAGCAAAATTCATGATAGATTTGAATCCTAATAATATATTTCAAGGTAAGAAACCCAAAGAGGATGACATATCTAATATTGATGAGGATGAACTAATTATTTTGATTTCTAGGAAATTTAACATAGGCTTAGGGAAGTGTAAGGGTAAACTACCCTTCAAATGTTTTAATTATGGAGAGATAGGATATTTTTCTCATAATTTCCCTGATAAGCATAAGAATAATGGTGATTAAGAGCATGATTAAAACCAAGATGAAGACATGAAAACATATAGGAAAAAAATATTTAAAAAGTATATCAATAAATAGTCTTTTAAAAAAAGAAGAGTGAAGATAGTGACTCAGAATATGATCATGAAGATGATGGTCCTATTGAAGATGACTCCCTATTCATTTTTGAGTAAGGAAGTTTCTCACATCAAAAGGTGTCTACTTGAAGTGATTCACATAATGATGAAGATGTTGTGGACTATGACACTACATTGATCAATGCCCTTGAAGAATTGAATGTTGAGAAGAAGATCAATAAGAAGATGAAATATAAACATGAGTATGAGGATCAATTTAGTATATTTGAGGCAAGATTGGTTGAAGACTCTAAAAATCATGAAGGTGTTGTCATGTATCTTAATTATAAGTTAGAATCTATGTCTACAATTATAAGAGACAAAGAAGAAGAATGCCCAAGGTATTTTTTTGAAAATTAGTCTTTAAAATTTATGTCAGAGAAGACATCTAGAAAGGTGAACACATTTGTGAGATTTGAAAATATCTCATTTGATCTAGACAATATTTTGAGTGGTGAAAAGCATGCTAGTGATAGAATTGATCTTGGATATGAATAAGAACAAAATAATTCAAGTCAAGACAAGATGAAGACTAATGTGAACCATGATAACCATACATTAAAGACAAATCATTAGACAAGGAATGAATTTTTTGGTAGAATGAAGACAAATCAGATCAGGTATCCAAATTCTATGAGGGATGCAAGTTTCAATGGTTACTATTTCATATGTAATTAAATTAAGGCATAAATGTAGAGAATGCAATAGACCTATTAGAAATGATTTTGCATGGTAATACAATGGGGGTCATCCATTAAAAGGTTTGAATAGAATTAAGTCATTTAATTATCATGACATTGGACACACTAAATTTTTTTTTCCAAATAAGGTATGGCAAGATATGTTTCTTAGAAAAGGTATGGTTTGTTACAACTATGAACAGAGAGATAAAATTTATAGATTCTAAAAGTTAAGGCCATCAAGTTAAAATAAGTTTAATTAGGCTCCTAGAGTGTAAGGAAGAAGGCAAGTTAACACATGGAAGCTAAATGTGACAAGTTTGAGTCATGATGGCTCTGTAGGTCCAAGTAATCTATTTGCTATGGTAGATAATGCTTTAAAAGTTAAAGAGTGCCAAGAAGTCTCATTGTCTACTCATATTGAGCGTGAAGAGACCAAGCTCAAAGAGAAGACCAAGTTGTTGGTTGAAGCTAGTCATGAGGTATTTATGGATCTAATTGAACATATTGTTGTTGTTGAGCATGTCTCATGCAAATAAAATCAATTATTTGTGCCTAGTAATGAGGTTTAAAACTACAAGGTGGATTATTTAGATGAAAAGGCATGTCATGAATCTTTGTTGTCTCCATGTATTGTCAATACAATCATATAAGAGAAAGATAATGTTTTATTGGTTGAGAATGTTGATTCTCTTAATACATAGAAGAATAAGAACTACATGTATCAGATGAGGAAGGAGGAGAAGGAATATGAGGAGTTGTGGGCAACTCCTAGTTTCACATTATTCTATGACATTATGAACTATGGGGTCTATGATTATGCTTCTTAAGAGATATCTTTTTTTATGGAGAATAAATTTTGTGTGCTCAATATGATAATGATAATTATAAAAGTTCTTTAGTTAAGGGGAAGCAACAATATCATGAACTTGTTCTAGAGATTTGTGAAGGAGCTATAATATAGGGTCAAAATGAGTGTTTTCAGGTGGCCTAATGAAATTAATAGAATGTCAATAAGATTTTGGTGCTTACAAAGGTTTGTACACTTATTTTTGATGTGATCTAGGTGTATTTTTTGTTTTAAGATATATTTATGCCAATTGAAGATATTTTTGTGTGCTCTCAATTTTCTTAATTTTTTAGCTTAAGGCCAAGCGGGCCTTAAAATAGACTATAGGAAGTCAATCTTAAAAACTATTTTAAGGCTCAATTCTTGTTCTATAAGTGTGTGATTGTTATCTTGAGGTTTTAAATAAGTTTTAGAGTAATTCATTGACCATAAGGAGGTTTGTTGACTTTATTTATTTTGAGATTCTAGGGTTTTTGGGCCATGTAGAAAAGTGGTTTGCCTTATGAGTTTAGGTCTAAAGATTATTAATATATTTAATGGGCTAAATGGGTTGTAAAATCATGCTTCATATAGATCATAAGGTTTTTTTATTTCAAATTATTCATGTTTTTGTCAAAATGGAGGCCTAGTTAACTAGTAGGTTTACGAAGGAAGTATGTTGCAAAGGATATCTTGAATATGGAACCTCAAAAATGGTATTAAATAAATTATAATACCTTCCTCTTACTCCTTTTTTATCTCCAAAAAATTTGTAAGATCATTTGGGCCCTTCTCAAGGTTCATCAATAGTTTAAGTTTGAGATGGCATGTGCAACCCTACAAGCACAAAAGAATGGATTCTTAACATGATAGAGTATTAATCAATTTATTGGAAGGATATAGATAATTTAATATTACCTTATCACATTCCTTTACATCCTAAGATAATGTTTAGGTGATTTAAATCTATTGGTGATCAAGTTTTAAGGAGTTTCCAAGCTTGAGAGGAGACCTACAGGTTTGTTGGTTATAAGTGAATGTTTTCAATGATTTTGACATGATTTAATTAAAAATAAATCCTTAAAAAAAACCAAAAAACCTTTATCTTCAATTAAATACCATTCATACATATGTACAGGTCCTCAAGAGTCCATACTGTAAAGTTTATAATAGGTTTTTCAAACTTGAGCTAAAAGAGACTATAGATCATGGTGAAGGTCATTTTTATCATTTTTTGTGATTTATTCAATAAAAAAAATCATTTTATGTTTATTAAGGTGTCCAAGACAATAATTATCTCTTGAAACCCTATAAAACTTAAGATATGAAACTTTTAAGCAATTAGCATGCTTGCTGCCATGAAAATCTTAGTCTTCAGAAAGAGGCCATAACTTGAGTTATAACTATTTAAAAGCCTATAAATTTTGAATAAAGGTATGTTTTGATGTTTCATAACTTTTTAATTTTTTCTCAGGTCCTTTCTATGTTTGACGAGAGATAAAATTTTGATATATAATTTTTAGGTATGCATTTTTGCACTAACACTTTCTCTATCAACCTTAAAAACTTCATATCTTGCAAACTACTCATCCAAAATCCTTAAAATTGAAGTATATATGAGTTATTATTTATATGTTTATATTTATGTGGTTTTATTACTTTTTTATTAGTATATCTTATGTTATTTTCAAAATAAAAATCTGCAGTCAAGCTTCACAAGGGTTTATGTTTCAAGACCTTCATTCAAATAGATGGACATAATCTCCAAGTTGCCCTTGACATTTCCTCTAATTTATGGCACTATAAAAATTTATATAAGGTTCATGGTTCATCATAAACTAATATATATCTTTATGGTAAAGCATACAAAACATATATCAAGGTAAATTTAAAGAGGATGGGTGGAGTTATAGGCTATGAAAAAACATTCTTATCGAGTAGGATTGAAGATCAATCTCCCAAGGATTCTTAAGGACCTTATGAACCAAGCATAATGTTTCAAGGATTAAATAAGACCTGCATAAGGTATTTACATTAATCCACTTTGTATAAGACCATAGGCATTGTGAAACATGAGAAGATGGCTCTAATGAGCTATTGTAAGTCTACCAAGACAATGAGAGTACAAAATGGAGATGTAAAAGCTTGAAAGTATATGTTCTAGTCTCTCAAGAAGAATCAACCCTTCTATATTTCTTTAAATGTGAGATATAAGATGATTTTCAGTTTGAATAGGCTCATGAGGCTTGTCAATCATGACCATGATGGAGGTTGAGAGTCATTAAGGCAATAATAAAGATTTAAAGCATTGGTAAGGTGATATTATAAGAATGTGGTTGCCCCATGAAGTGTTCATTCATTCAATTAAACCATGATAAATAACTAAAAGTGGAATTCAAACATATATTTGATATATAAATTCCATGGAGTGAACTAATGCTCATCCAAATTCAGCCATGCAATAAACCTTGACATGCACAAGAGGTAGAGATGGGGTGAATTAAGGTTGGAGGTAGGAGTTTCAAAGAATATGGAGTAGTTATTTGACTACTAATACCATGATAGTAAACCCAACAAGGTATAAATAATTAAAAATTAATCCTCTCCTTCACTCCCATACCACTCTTCATGAGAAAGGTCATCAATATGGAAGGCTAGTGTATTGAGGAGGGTCTAATGGCCTTTTTTATGCTTGTCTTATCTCTTGAATAATCAAAATTAAGTTATAATAGTTGAATTTATGAAATTGAGTTATGTTTTATCTCTCTTATTATTATAAATTGGGATGTGAATGCCTCATTTAAGGATAACTCTACTGGTTTTAATAAATCTCTACCTCTATAGAGACTTGTACTACTAGATTTTAAGCCTTTGAATTAATAAAATACTAATTTTTCCTTATTCATACTAGTATTATTATGTGATTTATTTAATTTTTTGATCTACACCTATTGTAGAGATTTCTTGTCCTTATTGTATGTCCATTATCCCTCACCTTGATATAAGTGCGCTAGTCTTGTGTAGGTCATATATTATGTTCAATAAAATTATGCTAGTGATTTGTTATGGAGATTAGTTGATTATGTATTGTATATGGATTTTAAATTATCCCTTCAAGTTATATTAATACATCATGACCCCCATATGAAATACTTATGTATGAATAGTCTAATTTAGAGAGTGTGTACGATAAATTCAGTCCTTTAACTCTATTGTGTTATCAAAAAAGAAAGTGGGGAAGACCACACATTCTAATGAATGATCTAGTTTTTATTTCATGCCTTTTCCTCTTCCTCCTTCTCCCTTTTCCTTGTTAAGATAAGATTAGATAGGATAGAGTTATAATCTTAGTTTAGGTGATTTAATAGTGGAACCATCCCTCTCTAGGAAATCACTCCTCACATAAGGTCACCCATAACCTAAGGAGTGTTCCCATTATAACAGTTGTAGGGAGAATCCTTGAAACCACTTCTCCATAGGGTGCAACTTCAAGATGATAAAAGTTTTTGGCACATTTTTTGGGATAACATTCAAAAGATTAACTAATAATTTGGTGATATTATCAATAATTATAGTATTTAAAGACACTTATTGAGCACATGGTGAATCCATCTTCTGAGTTTCATGTTAGTTCTATATGTTTTATTAAAAATAAAGTCCTATTCCTTTTTTTTCATGGTTATCCATAGAAATTATGTGTTTTTTATATTTAATGGAGTAAACCCTCTCAATATTTCTTAGTATGATGACATTCAAGTTATTCCCCTTAATATCCTATCATAATTCACTAGTGAGAATGTTATTATCCCTATCGAACACATCCAAGACATAGTCAATATATGTATTGTCCTCCATGTTGTACAAGAGAACATAGTGGTTAGGATCCTTACATCCCCATGAAAGGGTAAAGTTCTTCAATGGTTTAGAGGGTTGGGGATAAATTCTATCCATTATTGGGATGACCTATGGGAGTGGTTGTGTAAGCAATTTGAAGATAAAAATGAGCATATTACCCTCATAGATCAACTCAATACCATTATAATAACTCCCCATGAGATTATGGCTGATTTTAGTTAGGTTTTTAGAGAACATGGGATAAAATTCACCCCTAGTCAAGCCCTCAACACATGCCACATTCCTATACTAATTGAGACCCCTTGATGGTGATGTTTTAGTCCTAATTCAGTATTTTGGGGGAACTACCCTTCCCAATGCATATGATATTGCCATTGTAGTATAGAGCTATTTAATTTAATCTAGGATGATAACATCTAAGTCTCTAATGCTCCTATTTCCTAATCTCCTATCTAATCAACCCACACTAAACTCTATTTATTCAATGAATAGATATGAAATCCTATTTGTAGTCACTCTTAATAAGTTATATGAAGTAAAATGTCTAATAAAAGGTTTGGGAAATGAACTAAAAATCTTCAAGAAATAACAAGTATAAAAAATGAGTAATATCAACCTTTCCATCAAGCTTATTAGCCTCATGGGCAGACCATCCAAGGCATTGTACAAGTCCAAGCTCATCCCTCATATCTTATGTAATCTAATATGCAAACTTTTATTATTGTAGACACTCCTAAATCTCTAATGGTATAAGATGCATAAAAATTCTAAGTGCAGTCAGATCCACACAAATATAAAGTATAGGAACAAGTAAAAATATAGGTTGAGCCTCTTCTCTAGATCTGATAAGAAATTGGCTTTAGATGCTTGAATTTGAATGATGGGACAACCTTATAATCTCTTTCCTTTAATGAACAAGTTTATTTCATAACCAATCCATCCTAGCCAAAGAAAGTGTAGGAAAAAGACAATGATGTAATTGGAATAATTGGAACTCAACTTGATACATCTAAGGACAACACAAAAGAGTTGGAAAAAATAGGATAAATTAGTGGATGAATTTTTTTCTTCCTCTAAAAATTATTCAATGAATGATAGAGTTTTGAATCCTTGACGAGAACATGATGAAACTTGGAAGTGATACTATGACATCATTGAAGAATTTGAAGCTCTTAATAATTCAATAGAACCTAAGCAGAAGCATGAAGGTGCAAATGAAGTTGCAAAAGTGAATTAAACATAGATAGATATGTTTATGGGAAATATAGAGGAGTAACATCAGTTTGTCAAATTGATGGTGGAACCAACCAACCTAAATGTTTAATTAGATTGGTTAAACCTTAGACATGGCCTCTAATTTGATCACACTTTTAAAGCGGAGTCTTAGTTTTATTCAAGATCTTAATCAATGGTATAAGTGTACTATTATGGTACTAATATGCTTCCAAGTGCCAATGAACTTCCTAATGGTTTATATAACCTTGAGGACATGTTTAACCTAATTTAGATATCTAGTACTATTATAGCCTAAATTTTCACACTTGGAGAGGGTTATTTATGCTCTCTCCTACTAAGATAGAACATTATGATAACCCTAGGCTATGGTTAACCTATGTTCAGGTTGAACCTTTAGAGTAGGCTCACTTCCTCTTTGATGCTCACCTAAAACTAAATCTAGAGTAATGCTTCATAAGGAAAAAGGTTAGAAAGGGAAAAGGGATCCTAAAATTTTTAACTAGGCAATACACCAAAGTTAAATGGATACTCATTTATGCTTGAACCCATACTAGATTAGTCACAAGATAACTATGGCTTACACGATATGAAGATAAAGTTAAAAAACTAGATGAGGTTCATGCAAAACACTAATCCAAACCTATAAAAGATTGAAAATACTTTAAAGAGGTAGGCAGAAGGCTAATGGACTAGGAATAATCTCCTTCATGAATCCACCAAGCACAAGCATATTAAATCAATAACAAAAGACAATAAATAGGCAAATAAATAATCTCATTACATCAAGAGGTAGTTATTACAATATTTTGACATGGTATATCTTAGTCAAATGAGCATACTTTTGTAAACATCTCAATTTTCATCCATCTTCGAGAAAGATAAAAATAAGTCTAAAAAGCTAGGAACCTTTACGAATGAGAAGATAATGGGATAATACAGGAGAAGGGGAGAAGAAAGAAGATATGTGGGAACATGCCATTAGAAAAAGAACACTTTATCTCGTGTCATTAATTAAACCTAAGCTACCACATTTTCTCCTTTTCTAATGAAAGCCTTACCATCTTTTTGATCAACTAGGAAAATGTTCATGGCTTGTTGAGAGAGGAAGTCCCCAAAGTTTTTGAGGATGCATTAAATTCCCTTAGCTATAGTTCCCAATACTAGACCCTTTCTTTGATCTTCTATGCATCTTTCCACTTGGCTTCTGCATAATGTCAAAATCCATACATCTATAAACCAGACTAAGCTTTGATTATGTCTTCTTTGGGAGGATATATATCGAGAGCATGGATCAAGATGTTCCTTCATTAATTTCACATACCTATTATATGATTTAAAACTTGGACCTAGATTTAGTGTAAAGGAAAACCAATCTAAGATTAGTGGTTTTCCTATAATCCATAGAGATGGAACTCTGCTCGATGCCTAGTCCCTTTTACAACAAGTCACCACCCTTTTGGCCTATATTAGGTCTAAAATACCTAATTTACCTTTATGCAGATATTTTAGCAATGATTGGTCCTTATTATTTATCCTGATTCAACTTGGGTCAAGTCCAAGCTTAACTCCATGTATTTTTTACCAGCTCAGGTCCATTCATTTACTTTGCTTGATTTGAGCTACTCCATTGACCCTAGTCTTGATCATTGGCTATTGATAATCCATCTTAGCCCATTAACCCCTTGACCTTCATTTAATCTATTAGATCTACTAGATATGAACTAATGTGAGCCCTAAGATCTATCTTTGAAATGATAACTCTATCCCCACTAGTTCCACTTGTCAAACATGATTTTGATTTTAGGATTTAATGTCAGTATATTAACCTCACATGCTTACTCCATGTGTTAATCTCTTGATCCCTCTAATTTTACGACTCCTCATTCACCATTGGATTAGGATGTATGATACAATACAAATCATTAGATCGATTGGGACCCACTATTTTAAAGCCAATGGTTAGTTCATGAGCTTAAAATTTATTTCCTCACTCCTATCAAATGAAATTCACACTATCATCAATGACATTAATGCAATTGTAAAATTTAATCTAAAAATATTTGGTTTTTCTCAAGCTCAAACTTGATGTTAGTGTGAATGTCTTATGTTGAAGGTCCAACTTTGAAGGCCTATAACTTGAAGCATAAAATTCATGGAGGCACCAAACTTTCAGGAGATGTTCTTGAGGACAAAAGGAATAAACCCATTTGATCCACTAGTCCCAAGAGCATTCTAAGTGTGTCTAAAAAATTCTCAATTTGAATGGTCCATTCATTCGTAGATGATATCCTGACGATGGTCTAGTTCATTTGGCTAAGTATGGGAAAATTAGTTAAATCTAACTATGGAACCAACTTCAAACATACATAACTTCTATCGTGCTTTGATGGATGACCTAAAAATTAGTACGTAATAACTAGGTACCAAAATAAACAAACCCATATAATCACTTTCTCTTGAGATTATGTACATGAAAAAAATGGCCTCATCAATATGCTCACTTAAAACTATTTGAGATTCTTCAAAAAAAGGCTAAGTATGGAAACTTAGAAGATTTTGCTTGAGAGGTCAACTTTATGTCTTTATATCTTTTGATGCACTTTAATAGATGACTAAAAACTTGGTACATATGCTCTTTGGACTAATGTGAATAAACTCATACAAACATGGTAATTATGACATTATCAAAGTGCTTACTCAAAATTTCTTCCACTAGACCTAAAATATCTAGATGAATACAATGAAGAACAAGATGAATACCATGCACTTCCATACTCATTCCAAGCACTCTTCATACCCCATTAGGTCTTTAAAATTATATTCCTATCCTTATATCCATTACTCCATCAAACCATGCAAGAGACTAATATGTGGGCCAAAATTTAGCCCACATCTTTGGTGACTCACAAAGGGTCCATGCCTATCTATGCAAAAGAAACCAGACCATATGTGTAGTCTAGTTCATTGGGCATGGAGTCTCCTCTCTATAACTAATCTGATTATTAAGATGATACAAGTCTAACCCTTTCTTGACAACCCCATCTTGAAATAAAAAGGACCAAAAATAAAACAATAGAGGCAAATGCACGTAGGAACTTGTAGAAAAAGAAAGAAAAACTAACCTACTAAACAAAATACACACAAATTAAATTAGATAAAGAATGAAACTACTCATATATATATATATATATATATATATATATATATACATATATAGGGTTACAATTCATAGGTATTTTCTACCTATTTCAAATGAAAAAAATTTAGTGTCATTCACTTATGATAAAATAGGATAAAAAATACCTTACTTTTGGAAGTTCCTAATATGTGAGCTGAGATTTTTGGCTATTAATCCCTTTAGCATGCTCTCAACTGGAAGAAATGGGATAGACGTGTCTCCAATATAGACATTCTAGTCCATTTCTTCAAGGATTGCCTCATATTGGACTATAGAAGCATTTGTAACCTTCTCATTTTATGGATGAATTTTATGCTTTCAATGAAACACAACAGGTGATGGCTCCTCTTTGTCATCCTTCAAACAAGCCAAGTACCTAATAGGGCATCCTTTTGTTAATATGAATGTTGAATAGTTATATTTTACCTAGCTCTTATATTTTTATGCTCCATCATTATGCTCCTTAGGAATAATTAGATCATATTTTCCTTGGAGAGAAACATATCCTACTTCTGAGACCTTAAAAAAGTCTACTAATGTGACTAGAGTTATAATTTCAATCTCTGATGACTAACTAGGATCATGTTCAAAATTCACATTTTGACCACTTGCTTCTTGGACCTAATTACCTAAAGGTATATGTGTGTTATCCAAGCTCAAACAAAAAACTTCAAGTTAATTATAGAAGGTAGCCTCCTCTTGGTCAAATGTAGGGATGAAAATATTGACCTCATCAAGACTCAATCTATATCAGATATATTTGTCTTCTTCATCTAAAGAGAGGGGAGGTTCATCTTTACAAGCAAGGTCTAACTCATCATGATTTTGATTATCTTTAATGATATGCTCATCAAATTTCATCACTCAAGCACCTGAGATGTCTTCCTTATCAACCTCATTCAAGGTTTCATCTTTCTCTTCAACTACAAATGAGGGTTGATTTGACCATCTAGGTCTAAAACATTAAATTTATCTTGCTCAACTTTATGCTCTAATCTACTTTCCTCTTGTTCCAAACTATCAAGGTTATCTTTATTTATCACCTCATCTTTATGTCTACCAACCTCATATACCTATTCTTGATCCTCTTCTTGATCTATGTACAATGGACCTTCAATGGTCCATTCAAAATATGCTCTATTTTCATTTTAAGGGTTGTCTTCATCAAGGTCCAATTCATTAGTTTCAAATCCATGAAAAAAAGGTTGGTCCAAACCTGAATTTTCCCCTTTTGGATGAAGTGGACTACCTGTCATGATATCTTCATCATAAACACTTTCATTTTCCTCTTTAGGTTCACTTATGACTATAAGCTCCTCTTTTATCCTTTGTAAAATAGATTCCTCCTTTATAAGGGAGATGGTGGGAGGGTGAAGAAGTTCACCTTGCTTGTAATTTATGAGGGTATCCTTATAGCTAGGCACTTTGAATGATCTTTTAGGTGGATTTTGAATTGGGGAGAGAGAGAGTTTTATAACACTTGTACATCAATCTCATTGAGTTGAGCTATGGTTACTTGATTTATCTCTTACACAACTAACCCTTCCTTTACCAGAAGTGTTTCTTAGACTACCTTAACTAACACCTCATTCTTATTTGTGCCTTTGTAAACTAATTTCCATGATTGAAATGACTATGTAACATACATTTTATCTTCCTTTTTAATGGTTATAATATAGGGTGGCCTTAAAAATGAGGGCATGACATAGCCAAGGTTAAAACTTTTGAATAATATCCATGATGAGATGACTTCATGTTATTGAGTGGGAATGGTCATAGGAGTAGGAGAGGTAAAAATAATTTGATCAAGCTTGACATACTCTTTCTTCCATTAATCAAACACTTATTCAATAGATAAAATCCACCCTTTCATCTCTTACTTCTCAACATATGGGTATTCAACTTCTTCAATGGATGCCCATACATTATAGAAATATTACAATAAGATATTTATCCCTTTCATGGAATGAATATGGAATTATTGTCTAAGTTTGACCCATTCCTTTATTTTCCTAATTTTTCTTCCTTGGTCCAATATTGGTTCTCTAAGTTTTGACAAGGATGTACTTTGACAAGGTTGACTAGGGGGTTGATCAAGGATTCATAAAGGTTGAACTTAAGGCTCTTCAAGGGGGGAGGGCACATTAGGCTAGTCCAAATGAGCGTACTTCCCTTCATAAGATACTAGCATACTATCTACATTTTAGACCATGTTTCTTATCATTGCTATATCTTTATTATTACCAAGTACCACTATTCTCCCTAACAAACTCACCATCTATTATTGACTAACTAAAGATAAATATTTGATTTGTTTAGAACATGGATAGGGATAACTAGAAAAAACTCCAAACCCTTACCAATCTCCCTTATCAACTCAATATAAAATGATAATGCTTTCTTAACTCCTGATAAAGATGTAATAGGGTAAGCTTAGTCTTGTCAAGGGGAAGTAGAAGACTGATTGGAATGTGAAGGAGGATGACCTTGGTCATATGTAGGGGTAGAAGTAGGAAAAGGGTTAAGATAGGGTTGATAGGCTTCTTGAAGGACACTTAGGGAGAACACATAAACATTATTTACATGATAAGTGTGATGATGAGGTAGAGGATAAGTTTATTGATCAAAAGATGACATATTATACATACCATATTATGATGATTTGGCACTTAGTTAGGCTATTTAACCAATTGATAGATGCTTACAGTTGTCATTAATGTTTATAAAATGCCTCTAAAGGATCATACATAGAAGAACAACATAAAAATCCTTTTATTGATTTGGACCTTAGCCCCACCAAGCATACCAAAAACTATTATAGGCTTAATTTTCACCTTTGGATATGGTTCTTTAGGCCCTCTCCCACTAAGAGATAATATTAGGACAACCCCAAGATGTGGGTAACCAATGTTGAGGTTGAACCCCAAGAGTAGGCTAGCTTCCTCTTTGATCCTCACCTAAAACTAAAGCTAGACTAATGCCTCACAAAGAAAAGGATTAGAAATGGAAAATGGATCCTAAGAAAGTTAACCAGGTGATGCACCAAATTTAAATAAACACTCATCTATGATTGAACCCACACTAGATCAGTCACAAGATAATTATGGCTTGCATGATCTGAAGATCAAGTTAACACATTAGAATAGGTTTAAGAAGAACACTAATCAAGACCTTTAAGAGCTTGAAAATAATTTAAAGAGGTAAGTAGAATACTAATGGATTAGGAATAATCTCCTTTACTAATCCACCAAGCACAATAATACTAAAGCACTAATCAAATATAAGAGATAGGCAAATAAATCATTTCATTACATTAAAAGGTACTTCTTACAATATTTTGACAGGGTATAGCCTAGTCAAATGAACACACTTTTACAAATGTCTCAATGAGCATCCATCTCCCAAAAAGATAAAAAAAAGTCTAAAAAACTAGGAACCCTTACAAAGGTAAAGAGATTGGGATAGTATAGGAGAAGGGGAGAAGAGAGAAGAGATTTGGGAACATGACATCATAACAAGAAAACTTTATCATGGGTCATTAATTGAACTTGAGATACAAATTTTTGTCCTTAGCCAATGAAAACCTTGCCAAATTTTTATCAATCATGACATTACTTGTGGCTTTTTGAGTGAAGAAGAACCAAAAGTTTTTGAAGATGCATTGAATTCCCCTAGTTGTATTTCAAGATAATATACCCTTTATTTGATCTTCTATGCATCTTTCTACTTGGCTTCTATAGAAGGACAAAATACTTACATCTATAAACTATAATGAGCTTTGATTATGTCTAGTTTGGGTGGATATCTATCAAAATAATAGTTCAATAAATTCCTTCATTAATTTCACATACATATTCCATGCTTAAAAACCTATAACTGGATTTCCTATAGAAGAAAACTAATCTAAGATTATTGGCTTTCCTATAGTCCATATAGATGGCAGTCTTATTAATGCCTAGTCCCTTTCACAACAAGTCACCACCATTTTGGCCTATATGAGGTATAAAATACCTACTTTACATCCATGGATCTTTGGTGGCAATTCCTATTCCTTATTTTTTATTCTTGTTCAACTTGGGTTGATCCCAATCTCAGTTCCATGTATTTCTTGCTAGCTCGGGTCTATTCATTTTCTTTACCTGAGTCGAGTTACTCCATCGACCCTAGTAAAAAATGTCTTGGTTAAATTATTTATTCATGGGTTTTAAGATATACATCTTGGCCCATTGACCCCTTGACCTTCATTTTCTACATTGGATCTATTGGATATGAATAATCATGATCCTTTAGATCTAGCTTTGAAATGTCAACTCTATCCCCATTGGTGCCACTTGGTAAATGTACATTTGATTTTAGTTTCTACTATCAGTATATCAAATTTATGCACTTATTTCATGTGTCAATATCTCAATCCCTCTAATTATTTGAATCCTTTTTCACCATTTAATTAGGATATATGATGCAATGTAGACTGTTAGATCGATTGGGACCCACTATTTGAAATCCAATCGCTAGTTCATGAGCTTAAAATTTATGTCCTCAATCTTGTCAAATGATGTTTGAATCACCATAAATGATGTTTTCATGATCACTAAATTTAATTTTAAAATATTTGGTTTTTATTGAGCTCAAACTTGATGTTAGCGTGATCATCTTATATTGTATTTCCAACTTTGAAGGCCTATAACTTGAAGCACAAAAGTCATGGATGCACCAAACTTTCAGGAGATGTTCTTGAGGCCAAAAATAATAAACCCATTTAATCCACAAGTCCTAAGAGCCTTCCAATCATGTATATAAAATTCTCAAATTTATTGTTCCATTCATTCTTGCATGACATCCTCATGATGGTCTAGCTCATTTGTCTAAGTATGGTAAACTTAGTGAAATCTGATTGAGGAGCTAACTATGAACATGCATAACTTCTATTGCGCTTTGGTGAATGAACTAAAAATTGACACGTAGTAACTAGGGACCAAGATGATCAAACCCATATGATTAATTTTTCAAAATATTGCCATATGTGTGATATATGGCCTCATCTATATGCTCCCTTGGCTTTATTGGAGATTCTTTTAAAAAAGGCTAAGTATGGAAACTTAGTGGATTTTGCCTAAGAGGCTAACTTTGGGTCTTCATATATTTTAATTCACTTTTTTGGATGACCATAAACTTGGTGCATATTTTATTTATAATAATGTGAACAAATCCATATGAATAATTCTCCCTGAGTCATCCACATGTGACAATTATGATGTCAGCAAAGTGCCTACTCAAAATTTTTACCACTAGACCTAAAATGTCTAGATGAATACAATGAAGAACCAAATGAATATGATGTACTTACATACTATTTATAGTCACTATTGAAACCCCACAAGGTCTCTGTAACTTTGGTTCTATCCTTTGATCCACTACTCCATCAAACTATGCAAGAGCTTCATATGTGGGCCACAATTCAACCAACAAGTACCAATAAAGGGGAATCACTTCTCAAGGAGGCAGATCATGAGAAGTTATTTATAGTTGAGGGAATATTTTTAAGGGATTATTGGTCATGTATAAAATCTTAAATTTAATAATTTATCGATTTTTTGCATGACTATCTTATAAATGGTTCATTCAGTCATATGTTTACATGCAATAGTGAATACCTCTATGGTTCTTATTTTAACCTAGGTGGAATAACAACTTTATATTTAACTTATACATAGTATTTTAGTTATCCTTGATTATTCCCAGTGTTTATTTAAGATTATTTTAGTAGTCTATTTATGTCTTCTCTTTTAGTAAGTGTTGTTACACACATGGTTCTTTTCCTTCCCTTCTTATTTTACATTTTAGAGGTACTTTGTGTCTTCTTAAATTTGGTCCAATAGAGTGTTATCTTTAGATTGAGTTCTTGCTTGACTCCATGCCAAATGGATTTGAAAATTTAATTGGCCTATCAGTTTATATAAGCAAACACCATTGGGAGGTCACTAGAATGTTGGCTATTTTATATGCACATGATCCTTATAACATCTTCTCACTTGGAGAAGGGATTTTTTTCAAAGTTAAATTGAATAATAATCCATATATTAATATAATGATGATTATATGACTTCCTAATCATTTATTCATAGAATTTGTTTTTAATCCTTGTTCATGTTTTGGTTGACCTTTTTAGGACTCGCCTCATGCCTTAAAGCATTCAAATTGAGAGCAATTCACTATTTAGTCAAAGGGATAAATATTTCATAGCAAGTTCATAAGAAGGAAAAATATCCTAATTTATCATTCTTTAGCTTCTTGAAAGGTTAAAATGTGTCGTATGAAGTATAATTAGACCATGAACATATGAAAATGTCTCAAAAGTGTATTTGATCTTATAAAAGTGTCAAAATAAAGGCATTATTTTCTCACAAATGTCATTTTAAGAAGTATGGTATTTTTAAACATTAAAAAATTTCATTATAATGTTTTAAAATCCCTCCACAAACCCCTCTTATTTGTACAACATGGTCAAAATACATGGAGCTTCATGATCTCCTTCTATTTTTACCTCCTAGTGGCTTTAATTTCTCTTCCAAAGTGGGAAAGTGCCTTGACCAGCCAAAAACAATTTCATATCAAGCATGTTCATGGATATTTTAAGGTTTATAAAAAAACTCATATTTTTTGTATGCTAAAAATATCCATTCATGGATTAAATTCACTAAATTCAATCAAAGAGTAGAGAAAAATAAGGTTTCATCAATTTTACAAGGCTTGGAAAGGGTAGGTTTTTACTTTGAATGCAAAGTTGTAAGTGGTTGTGAGATCTGAATGTATAAAATAAAGGATAATAAGACTTCTTCCAACACCTAAGAGGTGTATCCATCCTCCTTGATAGCTATTCTTTATAGAATAAGGCACACAAGCTTCCAAACATGAAGTTTTTCATGAAAAAATAAGTTTTAGCAAGGTTTTATTGATGATTATACAACTATATAAAATATTATTAGGGTATAACAAGGTCATAATAGGTCATTTAGATCAATATTAAACCCTCCTAGGCCTCTAGAGAGGAAATATAAGCAATCAAATTCCAAGATAGGTCAAAAACACCCAAGAACCTACTTCCCAAACCTCTACAAGCTATTTTCTAGGATGTGATGGAAATGATGAGAATTTTCATGGTCATATATGGCCATTGGATTGAATGGAAAAATTCATGTAGGATGTATTCTAGGTATTATAAATAATATATAATTAGACAAGGCTATGAAAAATTGTTAAGGAGTCAAAATAGTCTTCAAAAGAGCTTGATGGAGGTACAATTTGGTGGTTGATCTCATTTATACTATTGCATGGTGAAGAGTGGATATTTTAGGTGATAAATAGGTATATATACCATCATCTCAAGACATTATATCAGATAATAGAACTTCAAACCATGTCAAATGGCAAGGAAGACCACAAGCTGCCTAAAACCCTACAAACTTGTGGTCCCATTTTTTATGAATGAAACATACTTATAAGGAATGTATCAGATCATTAAGAGTGTTAGGATAAATTTCAGTATCCTTTAATATATATTTAATAAAGTTTCAAGGATTTTTCATGGAGGTTCAATTTTTAAGATTGCCTCTACATGCTTATAATCAGAAAAGATGAGATTTTAATACATTTTAGGAATTTTGATATTGATGAATAATCCTAACACAATATATAAAAATAAACCTTGTAATAAATTCCACTCTCATAAGGTGCATGTTCATTTATAACACAAATTTCATGATTTTAATGGTGATTCAAACACGAGAGACCAACAGGTCTGTAAAGGAAAAATGGAGGTTTCCAATGATTTTGGATAAGTTACTTCACAAAGATTTTTAAGTAAATTAAAATACCTTCCTCCTCCTCTTTTACACCCTATAAACAATGTGTAAGATCATATCAACCCTTCTTAAGGTTCATCAAAAGTTATAGTTTTAGATGGCTTATGCAGGCTTACAAATAAAAAAAGATTGAGTCTTAACATGTTGGAGTGTTTATAAATTTAGTTAAAGTACATAAAAATATATATTACATCATTACATTAATTTCACATCTAATATAATTTTTAGTCTATATAAATTGGTTGGTAATCAAGACATAAAAAACTTCTGAGCTTGAGAGGAGACCTATATGTCAGATGGTTAGAAATAAAGGTTTTAAATTATTTAGAGATGATTTAATTGAAAAAAATTCCTCAAAAAAAGCACAAAAATATTTATCTCCCATTAAATTTCATTCATACATATGTTTATGTCCTCAATCACCCATATTGTAAGGTTTGTAAAGAAGTGTTTCAAGCTTCAATTAAAAGAGCCTACAAGTCATGTGGAGGTTAAGTTTTTCATTTTTTGTGACTTATTGAACCCAAAAAAGAATTATAAGTTTAATAGGGTTTATTTTTTCATAATAAATATGATAATAATATATTTATACCATATATAACTCAATATATAAATTTCGTAAGCAATTGGCCCATTTGTTACCAAGTAAATTCTAATTTTTAGAAAAAAGGGCATAACTTGAGCTATAAATATGGAAAATCCTTGAAATTTGGAATAAACCTCTATTTTGATGTTTTAGAACATTTTTATTTGGTTTAAGGTCTGTACCATGATTTTGGAGAGAATAAATTCTGAAATACAGTATTTAGGTTTATATTTTTACACTAAGAGCTTGTCTAGCAACCTTTAAAATTCCATACATTGCAAAATACAAATCTAAAATCCATAAACATTGGAGAATATATTAATGAGCACGTATATTTTCATATAAAATTTATATAATTATTATTTTATTATTATATTTCAATTTAATCTTTAAAATATTGGTCTAAAATAAAGCTTCACAAGGTTTTATTTTTCAAGAGCTTCATTCAAATAGATGGACAAAATCTCCAAGTTCCCCTTGACATTTACTTTGATGTATGGCCTTTTTAAAATTATTATAGTATTAATTTTTTATCATCAACTAATATATAGTGTACTATTAAATCATACAAAACTTCTATCAAGTCAAATTATTAGAGGATTAGTGGAGTTACAAGTTATGAATAAACTTTCTTATTGAGAAGGATTGAAGATAAATCTCCCAAAGATTCTTAAGGAAATTATGGACCAAGATTAATTTCATAAGGATTAAATAATACATAAATAAGGTCTAAAAGATGATTTAAATAAAAAATTTAGGTGTAAGGCCATTTTCAAGCTGATAAAGCCAGGGAGCAAGGTTATAAAACAAACTAATGTTTCCATGACTATTGTAGACATAGTGATGGAGAAACATTATAGGCTATGAGTATGAGAAATAAGAGTATTTATAGTTATAAAATTTTAGGTTTACCATGAAACACTTGTCCATAATCATTCATGATGGCCAAGATTACAAAATAGATTAAGAAGGAAGCTATTAAAAGTTGCAGATAGATCTTATGATGATGACCAAGCTGCTATCGAGTGTTTTTAAATTATTACCAAGAAATTAAGGAACACACAATAAGACCATAATAATTGTGAAAGATGAGAATCATGACTCTAATGAGCTATTGTAAGTCTACCAAGAGAAAGAGAGTAAAAAATAGAGTTGTCAAAGCTTGAGAATGCATGTTCAAGTATCTAAAGCAACAAAATCCCTTTTACCTTTCTTGAAATGTGAGATATAAGATGATTTCAAATTTGAATAGGCTCATGAGGTTATCCAAGAATGACCATGATGAAGGTTTAGAGTCATTAATGCCATAATATAAATTTAAATCATTAGAAAGGTAATCTCACAAGCATGTGGTTTCCACATGAGGTTTTTATTCATGCAATTCAACCATGATAAAGACATAAAAGTGTTATTTAAAACTACATATTATATGCAACTCACACAAAGTGAAGAAATGGTCAACCAAATTTAACCATGTAATAAACCTTGACATGCACTCTTTATGAGAAAAGTTATCAATATGATAGGCTAGTGCATTGAGGAGGATCTAATGGCTTTATTTTTTAACTTATCTTCTCTCTTGAATAGATAAAATTAAGTTTTAATAGATGCATTTGTGTAGTTGATTATTTTTTTTCTTCTCTTATTCTTATAAATCCGGTTTAAAATTATGCATTTAGGTATCCCTCTAGTGGTTGTAATGAAACTCTTCCTCGATAGGGACTTCTACTACTAACTTTTTAACATTTGAAATAATAAAAGACTCATTTTACCTTATTTATAATAGTATTCATCTATGATTTTAGTAATTTATTGATCTACACCTATGGTAAAAATTTATTATCCCTCTTGTATGTCTATTATCCCTCACCTTTCTACAAGTGGGATAGTATTTTATAGGTCATATGCTATGTTGAAGTTGATTATGCTAGGTATTTGGTATGGAGATTAATTGATTGTGTCTTGTATAAAGACATTAGGTTATCCCTTCATCTTATAATCATAAATCATGATCTCCATATGAAATAATTATGTATGAGGGAGCCTAAATTAGAGAGTGTGTAAGATAATTTCAGTCATTGTTTAGTTCTATTATGTTGTCAAAAAACAAGTGGAGGATACCACACATTCTGGTGCATCACCTCATGTTTTGTTAACACCTTATCCCTATCCCTTTTTTTTATTACAAGTACAATAGATAGGATATATTTAGAGTAGTCTTAAATTATGTGACCTACAATGGGAACTAGCCTTCTCTATAAATTCACTCCTCACACAAGGTCACCCATAATCCGAGGAGTTTTTCCATTTTATCACATGAAGGGAGAAGCTTTGAAACCACTTCACCAAAAGGTGAAAATTCAATATAATAATAGTATACTCTAAAATTTTAGGATATGTGAATGAATATTTACTTAAAGGCATGAGTTTCAAGGTATTGGTTTTTTAAAATAGCCTATTGGTTGAATAATAGTTAATGAAGGATTTTTTTTATCATAGATTGGTTCGACTATGGATGAATCTAAACCTAAATGATATGGGTGGATTGACGATGTATCTATCTTAAGGTAGGTCTGACCAAAAAAAATTAAAATGAGAGGAAGGTAAGGTAGAAAAGAATGCATGTGAACTAAACAAGATGAAACTTTTCTAAAATAACACTTAAACTAAAGGTTGTAAAATTAATTAGAAACCAATGTTTGTTGAAAGTTGATACAAGCACATGAATAATAAAGCATAGTTAGAAAACCAAAGAAAAAATAAATAAAATAAGCTTAAGAGTGTATAATCAAAGGTTTCCATGTTTGTAAAATTATGTTTTCACATCTACAAGGGAGGATTATGATTAATACACAAAATGCATTCACATTAGCAATAACAAAATATGAATACATTTATTAAAAATACAACTCATGTAAAATAAAGAAAATAAGATACATAAATGATATAAATTCTTACAAAATACATAGGTTTGGAGAATAATAAATATCAACACATCATAACCAATTACAAAACTTTCCTCATAATTTCCTATTAATAATAATTTCCAAAATTATCCTCCCTTTGGGATTGAGAGGATAAAAATATATATAATATTTGGATGAGTAAAAATTATCTCTCAATAAAATTCCAAAATTACATGTAAAAAAATATAAGCATCTATAAATTCTCATGTAAAGTATGAATGTACAATGGTGTATGCCCAGAATAAAAATATTTGACTCAAATACAATATCTATGCCAAATACATTAGAAATAAAATGTTACAACTTTAGGAAAATCATGCAAATACATATGTATTTTTAGAGGATGTTGATTTTACACTACTATAAAAATAAAAGGATGAGATAATAAGTATAGGAACTAAATTGGATGAAAATGTTTTTGTAACTTGGGTTACAATTGGAAACAACACATTTACAAAAGATATGCTAGAAGTTACCATCAATGTAGTTGCAGAAGTGAAAATATAAAGTGTCACATATGTTGGACCTATCTATGTTTTCAATAATGTATATATTGGAGACTAAATTCCTTGGGGAGGTGCTAATGTTACCCCTATTATTGAAGTTGACCACCTTGTTACCTCCATTTATAGATATAATACATGGCTAGATTGGATGTCTAGATTAATAGCTTAAAAAAATAAGTAAAGATCTCTTGAACAATAGTGGGAGATTGTACATAAAATTATTATGTGTGAATAATGTAGCTTTTACCTCCGCATGAATTATTTGAGTTACTATAATTTGGTCCCTACCAATTTTCACTAGTTTCATAAGTTTATCATAGGTTTTATAGACCCTTCCTTTAATTTCAGCTTCAAAGCTATCAACTACAACTTGAAAAAGATTCTTAAAAATGGGATTAGGAACTAATTACCCAAGGGGAGTACTTGCCTTAGTAAATTTCATATATTTGAAAATGTATAATACTTATTTTTATTTATTCATAAATTATCATACCAGAGTTTACATGTCTTGTTGCCATTCAAGTAAGCCATCACTCTTGGTAATAACATAATTCAAGTCCTATACAACTTGAATTTTTGTTCTTAGCTTTAATAGGGCATATGGATTATTTATATTGTCTTATATTATTAAATAAGTGAAGTTTATCATCTATATCCTTAATTTTATTTAGTAATTGAATTAGGTCTCCCCACATGGGATGGAATGTGGTCTTAGTAGACCATATGAAGTGAATAGTGTCATAGAGTTTCTTAGCTACCCCTATAAGTTCCCTATTATCTCCTTAGGATATTGAATTGTGCTCCTCTCATGTGACCTATGAATATATTTCTCATATAATTTGAACATTTCCTTGATTACTCCTCTGATAACATCCACTAAACTATAAATGTACTTCCTATATCTATCCAGGTCTTAAGGATTTAATTTTATTCTCTTTAACCAAGAGAATATGTCTAATCTCTATTCTAATTCTACTTGTTCTCATTATACAACTATGATATTTATTTTAACCTTCCTCAAGGTATTATTTTATCTATCAAATTGGAACTTGACTATTGGTTTCTTAGTAATCAATAAGTCATACCTTCATACTTATTATATCAATTATTTAATACATGGAGGAATGTTGGATGAATCTTGTTACTCTACATGTTATGCTTGATCTATAGTCACAATAATTATATAATATTAACTTGGAGGATGAATCAGTGAGGGATAAGATGTCCCTATTTTAGGGTAAGGAGTTATGTCCTTCCTCTATTTAGTGACTTGATTTTGTGTTGGTGTATCAATGATGTATTTGGTATTTCGAGCTTCCTTATGCATTGATATTTTATATAAGGTATTTTTATTAGTAAATTATCCAATGGGCATTCCAAATTCTTTATATAAATTTGGGGGTATGATCTATTGGACAAAAATTGAGGTGGACCATTATAGTGTCTTCAAAAATATGCTCCCATTGATGTTTCAAGACACTAAGGATTAGTTACACCAAAGAATGAATAGGTCATTGGGGTACTATATGGTGGTTTCATGTAGTTTTTGACTGATGTATATGTAACCCCATTAGTAATGATAGTAGTAAGAGGACCCATGGTATAAAATTGGGCTATAGTGGATAAAATTGGCATTTTAATTACCTAAGGCTTATTTGTTCAGCTCAAATTGTGTATAAAATGAGTATATATAACACACTAATTGTAGTAGTAAAAATAGAGGTAGATATCAAAGAATTAAGTATTTTTTTTACTTAAAATATGAAAGGGAATAGTTGAGGTAGTAGTTTTTATAATTATCATCAATGTAGCCTAATATGGAGAACATGGGCGGGGGGGGGGGGGGGGGGGGGGGCGTAGTTACTGTTAGCCTTTATGTTGTGGTTTGTAACTTTGAATCCACATCCAGTTATACCTCTCCCTATTTATCTTAAAATAATTTGTGGGCCACCAAGATAACATCTCAATGATATACCTCTTTATATTTACCTAATAGCTCAGTTCCATTACATTGAGTACTTTCTTCATTCATCTATTCATCTTCTTCACTTGTTTTAGTTGTTTCACCAAATGACTTTGTTTCCTTGGTGTCTATCTTGGATACTCATTTATCTTCAATTGTCTATATGTTTTCTCTTCTTCACTATCATAAATTTGAATAGGGTATGATCTTTGTCTACCCTTTCTTTTATCCTCCCTTTCCTTGGGAACCTTTATTTATTCCCCATTTACTTACACCTTTCAAGTTAAATAAGAGAAGTATTAGGCTTCTATTTTAGGTGATTCATGGTTTATAAGTATTATGGGATGGCCATGTATAAGGTTGAATGGGAGATGTAGGGATTATGGTGGTAATATGTGGTAATGAAGTGAGAGTGACCATTAGGGGAATTATGAGAGGTGAATATGGTCACCCAAGAGACTAGAGAATTATTGTTGTTTATGTTACTATGAAAAGTGGTAACCTATGAGGAAAATAAATGCAAACACAAGATAATAAATCATTAATAATTACTTGTTTTATTATAGTTAGCTAAGGTAGTGGTAGCATAGAAAATAACCCATCTATTTTAGTAGGACTTTCATGTCTCTCCACACTAGTTGTGTTGAGGAGAACAAACAAAAATTATGTATGTAGGGGATATTGGAGCTATCTCAATTATTCCTTCAATATCCAATTCAAAATATGGGTCAACTTGTTCTTATATGTTTATTTTTATGTGAGGAGGAGGTCCATGAATAGGTTTACAAATCCATTGTTCTTTTTCAATCTATTTAGCATTTTCTTAAGTATTTGTAGGATTATATTGGGTCCTCTATTCTATAATCATTGGCATGTTTACCATTCTCATTATGATAACAACCTTAGTTTCATCCTCTACATTGATGAACACATAATCAAGACCATAGTTGATTTTTACATTTATTTCACATCTCTTGATATTCTCCCTAACATTCTTCCTAGGGTCCCAATGCCTAAATGTTCCCCATTTCAATCCATAATTTACCCATATTTTTCCAATAGGATGGAAGTTGTCTCACCTTGTATATTGCATTTGACCACTGCTAAGATGGGTTTGGCGGATGGATGCTTACTTAGCCCTTTATAGTTTAACATTAACATTGTGATCCAATTGAGGAACAATTTCCTACTTAATCAACTTGTTAGGCATAATTTGGGATAAGTACAAAGGGTGTAGCTTGGTACCCTCTATTATAATTATAGTACATTCATGATAAAACCATTAGTCGCCCATTTTTTGAATAGTCTTATTTATATCATCTAATTTCCTAGGCATGTTTTTCTCATGTATGGCTAGGTACATGATAGGGTAAAAGGTCTTTATTAACATTTTTATTTTATTTCTAAACCTATGCACATGTATAACATTGAGTTCATCAAAAATCCTATTTTTGTGGTATTTTTTAGATGGTTTACAAGGTTATTCATATGTTGAGTGCATAATTGTAGTCATAACATCTACCACATAGGACATCATACATAATTTACCATATGGTAATATTATTATATCTCTGATTTATAGACTGAAAGATGATATAATTATCTCTTCAAAGGCTAAGACATTGTTGGGTGTTAATATAATTCCATTAAATGGGACCCATATCTCGTTGACATAAGAAATGGTTGAAAAATTGTATATTATGTTCAATAGAGCCATGGTAATTCTTACCCCTAGTCAAAAGATATAAATGAGGATAGTAGAATTATGTCCCTAATTCTCAAATTTGTTTGGATTTATATGCCATTCTTTCAACTTGTTATGGATGTTGTTTGAGATAAGCCATGAATCAACCATATACTACTTCTTCGTCAATTTTGGTATAGGGAGACTTTATTATCTCTCAAAACCATTTCCAATTGTGTATGATGTTAGAGTATTAATAATTATGAAATGTAATATTTTCCAAATTATTTTCCCATTCATAAATAAATTTAATAATAGGTTAATGTAGGGAATTACCTCTGGTTTCATTGTAGCAATATGTAGACCAACCATTTTTATTACCATCAATTCATCCTTGTACCTCTATGTGAAAATGAAAACTTGGTCCTCAGTTTCATATGGCTCAACTACATAAAATTCATCCCATATAGTATAATAATGTCTAAATTCATGGTTGAGAGTTTTTGAATCAAAAGTTGTGTCAGTGTACTCAGTTAGTCTTGAAATTAGATATGCAAAGGAGTTCAAGTATGATATGAGGAGGCCATTGAAAATCTATGGATAAAATGTTTTTCTATGAAGATCCTATAATTTAATGGTTTCAATAGAGATTTGAATTCAAAATTTTCACATAATTACTATAAGACAATGTGATTATACTGGATATGGAAATTCAAATTATATAAATTTAGATGTGTTAGCCTTGAGAATTGATTGTATTAATTCAATAATTCATATGAATCAATGACAATAATACATTTCATTCCATTCCATATTTAATATTTTCATTTAAATTTCATAAGACCAAATTCTATGGATTTTATTGTCATGTGGCTTATTTTATTTACTCCTAGGTGCCTAGTCAACATAATGTGATAGATATCTCTTTTTTATGATTTTGAATTTATCATTCCTATCTTTATTTTTTTATGTGGTTGAAGGAAACATGTCTGAGTATCTAAACTCTAATCATAATTGAGTTATGACTTGATGTACTTTATTCTTTTAGATGTAGGTTAGCATGATGGTAACATGTGGAAAAATCTCACCACTCTACTTACTAGGAATAGTCTATATGAGGAACTCTACTAATATCACCTATGGGTTAGTGGTATGATGACATTTGGCTTGCTACTCTACTTTCCTTGTATTGTCCATATGATTAAATGTGATGACATCACCTCTAGATTATAATGTTGATGACATAAGGATGACTCTCAATACTCTTATTGCCTATGATAATCCATATAAGGAAATTTGTTAACATCACATCTAGGTTATCAAGATGATGGTTGATGGATAGATCTTGATGCTCCCTTTTTTGGGATAATCCATACTAGTAACTATATTGACATCACCTCTAAGTTAGCAAGATGGTGACACCTATAAATATCTTCAAGATAAACTTACTCAAGTGACTTATGTTCTTCACTTGGGCTCTAGTTTAGTAGAATAATTCCACATGTAAAATGTAAATGAGCTTCAGGATGTATAAGGAGACACTTAAGCATGAAATAACATTATTAGGATAAAAAATAGGCAAGGAATTAGCTAGAATCATAATATGCTAGTATGCTTATCATTAAGTCATATATCAAACATTACATATACATAAGTGAAAGGGAAATCAAAGGTTAAAAGTGAATTTTATAATATATCATATGCATAGCTTCAAATCTCCTATACCCTTGAAAAATTTGAAGTAACCTTAAGTTTATGTTTCTCAAATTTCACATCATGGACTTTAGGTTCATAAGACCTCAAATTAGGATACTCAAACAATAATGGTTCCTTATTTGGATTTTAAAATCGGGTGTGTGTGTTAAGGCACAACAATATCTTATCTTAGGATATATCATTCCCAAATCCACCCTCCTTAGGTAAAATCAATAAATCATCATTGGAAGTCAAATCATGTAAGCATTAGCTCAGGTATGTTAATTTTATCCATGGTTTAATATCATTTACCCATCATCTTATTACTATAAAATAACTCATTTATTCCTCTCTTCATCACCCACCTATTAATTCTTCATTTATAACTTCTTCCTCTCCTTTTTTATAAATCACCTGCATCCTTCCTCATCTCCTAGCCTCTCAAGGGAGCATAATATATATATCATTCTTTCATATTAATCATCTAAATTTCAACCCCCCATCTTTTAACTTATTATTTCCTTGAAAAACCATTACTTCACTCATCATATCTCACAACACAATTTAAAAGAGAGGAAAAATGTAGACACCTAAAATCAGATACTTTGT
>JARHVA010007456.1:117500-145000 GCA_037957365.1 Torreya grandis
AAAATCTGCACACTCCTAAAAAAATTCAATAAGATGAACCTAGCTCTCAAACCATGAAGGGATTATCCCAAAAATGTTCATCAATGATAAATGAAAGTGAAGAATTAAATAAATAAAGAATCAATATTACCTCTCAAAGTGCAAACAAAAAATGAGACAAGAATTTGAAATTGGAAAACTAAACATAGTGGAGAAAACCCCACATGATCTAATAATAAGCCTTGTCACCAAAATCTCCACAATGACTTTTTAGAAGTAAGATAAATTTTAGAAGAGAGAGAGCTTCAAGTTTCTAGTGAGGAAATGATGTGAGGAAGGCTATTTTATAGAGAAAGAATAAAATAATGGGAATTACATAGAATCTCATTATTACCTTACCAACCTCTTTTATGTGTGCCACTTGTGGCCTATATCCTTAGAGAGTGTAGGGAAGTGTGTGCCATGTGGGGTAAGGAGTTACTTGTGAAAATAACTCCCAAATCCTAAATGGGAACAAAGAGGCGAGTGAAATCTCATGGAATCCATATTTATGTGAATTTATAATTCACATAAATAAAAAATTACACAAATATAAATGGAACTTAGGATAAATAAATTATCCTAAATAAAAGGTAATACTAAAAAAAAACCTAAGTAGATAAAGAGATGAGTATATAAATCAGGGAATAAATATAAAAATATCAAAATACATTTATTTGTATAATAATTTATTTGTTTTCTTAGCCTATAAATAACAATGAATTGTAAGATATGTACATAGATATAAAAATGATTGAGATGAACAAGTGGAAGGCTAGAAACTGATGCATGAATAGTGTAAGGTGTCATCAATAGGAAATAGATGTCAGAGCCCTCTTGAGATAGTAACATGGTCCCTTTGCTAATAAAAAACTATATTAATGTCCTCCTATGATATGATAATGACCCTGAGTAGATATAATGGTGAGTTTTTGGGAGGATATTCACCTTGTTCTAAGAAGCCTATGTATGTATAATTGAGTCTTAAATCACTATCTATTATAAATTTTTATTGATCTCGATGTGAAAACCTAAGCCTACATGATTTATAGGATTTTTAGGAACACAAGTAGAATTTGAGTGGTGTTAGTAAGGTAAAGAAGTTTGAGTGTCAATAACATTGCCTCTTTTCTAATAACCTAGTGCACTATGGACCAAAGGGTTGTGTTATTGTCTAGGTGGCTAGAATGGGTGAGAAAGCTTCTTGGATGCCTAGGATATGGCATAGTGTGGATTCTGTCATATATGGGCATGGGATGAATGAACATATAATATGGAAAAAGATCAAAAAATACCCTAAGATAGGTATAAGGCTAGCCTAAGGAAAGGGTGGTCTTAAGTGACACTTATTATATCAAAATGACATTTTAGATGACTACATTCCCCCCTACTTTATTATAGAAATGTAACAAATAAAATTGACTAAGACAAAGGAAAGAGATACATACATGTACTTATCTAATACATGAATCCTATGAATGTGAATCTAAGTCTAAAAATTGTGTTGAATTATGTTTGCTATGAATGAAAAATGTATGAATCAATCCTTACATAAGAAACATATAAAAATAAAGCCAAAACCAGGTAGAGAGAGAGAGAGAGAGAGAGAGAGAGAGAGAGAGAGAGAGAGAGAGAGAGAGAGAGAGAGAGAGAGAGAGAGAGAGAGAGAGAGAGAGAGAGAGATGAATAAATATCATTTGGTACATAAACTAGTGAAAAAACTAGTGACATCCTCTTTGTGTGTATATTATGATCAAAGCAATGAATAGTTTTGACTGAGTTGATGGTTTGCCTAGCCCCTATGTCTAGGTGGCTTAAGAACTTAAGTTGGCCTTGAATTCATCATTTCCCACCCCTATTATATGGATAGTAATCTATGAATAACTTAGACTAGATTTGTGAGTTATCCAACCCTTTTATCTAAGTAAATTAATGACTCATGTAGGATATTTCTTACATGTTACAAGTCATCATTGATGTCATGTGTATATGCAATGTCATTAAAGTCAAAGGAAGTGCAAGATCTTATGTGTTCAAGAAGACATGCATAATGAAGTCTGATAAAGTGAGTGAGCTAAGACTTGTGAATGGTATGTGGCATTATTTTAAGCTTAATATGACATGATAATGTTTCTACAGTGGCATGAAGATCTTCAAAAGGTATGGAACCTAGTAGGCTTGTGTTTTTAGACTAGTTCCTAAGCATGAAAAAATCTTGTAGAGGCATGATAAGGCATGATGATAATAAGATGAAGATATTTTATCTTACTAGTATGAAAAAAAGTGGTATATCATATGAGTGAGGTGGAAAGTATATCTAAAGGATTATAAAAGTTAGGTATTGATGCATAACCCTTACATAAGAGACTTAGTGTGAACAAACAGGTCTAGTAACATGTTAAGAAGAGAAGTGTGAGATCTATGATAAAAAGGTTATAAGTTTTTGATCATATGAGAGGTTGTCTAAGAGTTTATATTATGTTTTTATAGTATCTACAGTGATGAGAGGATCATACTCAAGACATAAGTGACTTGTAATTGAAGGCCTATTATGCTGAGATACCTAGTGAGGCCAAATGGAAGATGGGGATTATATTACAAGGTAAACATAATTTTATGAGCATGATATGAAGGTATATAAAATTTATATGACATTTTTAGAACAATACAAGAGGTTCCCAGGTGTGTTCAAGGGTCAACAGCCAATTGGTAGTTTAAGGCCTAGAATGCATAAAAACCTAGTGTGGTCTAATTGGGGACAAGTTGTGTTTTCTAAGTGTTTAAGAATATGTGAGAATGGATTAATATATAATAGTTTGTTTCAAACATGTGTACCAACTTTTAGGTCATAGATTGCAGTATAAAGCTCAAAAAGACATTTGAAGGTCTCATATGCTTACAAAATAAAGAAATGAGAACTCGAGAAGAAAGTTTAGATGTTCATTGGCATGTTAAACGTTTTAATGGTGTCCTAGTACTTTTTGGATAGATGGAATAGGGTCCTAATAAATATTTATAAGTATTATTTTGGCATTTGAATGGCAATAATGTATGAAACAATGTTAAGAGTGTAAATTGGTTCATAATCCTCTTTAAAACCTCATATTAATCTAATGGTGAATATCTTGATATAAAGTACCTATAATGTATTATTTTATCTAATTTTAATATTTTATATGGTATAGGACTCCTCAAATCATCTCCAAGTGGTAGTGGTGTATCAGGACTGTGAGTGGAAGCTATAGAAAAAAGGCTTATTTTTAAAGAATTTGATGCTATATGTAGTGTTGACCAGTCCAATGCATACAATTTATTCGAGGTTGAATGAAAATACTCTTTATTTATGTAAATTTATTTATTTTTGTGAGTTAAATCATATTTTCCAGATATTTTGGCCACCCAATATGACATATCGCTAAAATGGCTAACAATGAAAATAGTGAGAAAAACTAGGCAAGTTTGAGAATGTGTTTAGGGATGAGTTTTAGGTGACTAGGGATGAATCCATTTATTTTAGGTATTTATTTAATAAATATACCTCTTGTTACATTTGTTTATAATTTTTTGTGACTCTCACATATAATCTAGAAGGTGTTCTCAAGATGATTTGTCTGAGTGGAGATAGATAGTGAAAGAATGAGGTACAAAGTTCAATTTGTTTGTTCTATTTTTGACATTTGAAAATATATACCTATGTGTTTTAAGTTGATATAATGATTTATAAGGATTAAAAAAATTTATTTTAAGTTAATTAAAGTATCCATATAGGTGTGAGAAGTCTTGATCATCATGATTGTGTCTTAAGACAAAATTGACTATTCCAAGTCTGTCAAGTGAAGGGAAGGGTTTGAGACTCTTTGACTAGATAAATTTAATATAATTAAAATATTTATATTTTTGAGACATAATTTATGTAATAATGAATTTTTTATTTTAGAGAGATATTTTTATGTGTTAAGGTATGGAAGCCAAAATGGCTTAGTAGATTGTGTTAAGACAATGAGATAGAGACTTAAGAGATTGGTCTATAAGACTAATGATTGATCCAAGAATCAATGATACATATATTTTATGATGTAATATATAACACATAATATATATTAATATTAACTATTTTTAATTAAAATTTCCTTTCAATTACAAATTAATAAACTTCTACATGATTATGTTTTTGGAGGCTACATGTAGTTTGAGTAGTCACTTTGTAGAGATGAGTTAGAGGTGTTTTCAATAGAGTTAAAGAATATAATGAGTTTTAAGATATTATATAAGTCTCAAATTTTCATGATAATTTATTTTGAGTCTCTTTTTTCCTTGTTGGAGTCTGGAGAGTCAAGATTTCTTGATTGTACTTTGACTATGTTTGACTGTTCTAAGTGGTCATTTTCCAATAGTAAGCTTGAGTCTTGTTGGGATATTTAGTGAAGTCAAATGGATATGGTGATGACTATGAGTTAATTAGTGATATATAAATGTTATTTATTCATATGGTCATGTGTAAAATTCAAGTTTATTATTTAATAATGTAAATTAGATTTTTTGGGTGTGTGAAGTGATAATGGCGAGTGGGCCTAATAGCTTTGTTCAAGGTGTGAAATGAAGAAAATAATGTTGGGGGACCCAAGGATATCTTAGGATGGGAATATTAAAGTGATATTATAAGTGTTTCATATAATTGGTAAATTTAGAAGGTGTTGCAAGAGGTTTGAGTGTAATATGTGCCTTAGAGAAGGCCTAATTCATTTAGGTCTCTATTAGGCCTAATGGGGTTTTCATTATTAAATGGTATGACCAACCTATGGAGTGGTTTTATCACTCATTTAATGTATTTTTTGAAACATTACAATCATATTTCAAGTTTTTTAATTATCTTGGCTGACCAATATGGGTGAAAGGAAGAGTTGAGTATAAAAGCAAGCCCTTATTAGCCTATTTGAGTTAGTTAGAAGTGTGGGACTATAAGCAAAGGAGAGAGACTTTGAAAGAGGAGTATATGGTAATTAAGGACCATAAAATTGGGAAAATTATAATAAATTTTTATCTAAAATAGTTTTTTTAGGTGGATGACTAGGTTAATGGACCTAATGAGCCTAGAAGAGGCTTATTGAGCAAGAAGGCCTAAGAGGCTATTTGAGTGAGTTAAAGGGCAAATAGTACAAAAAAAGAGGTAATCATCAATTTAATATAAGAAATAAATGTTATAATATGATCATATATTATATGTGTCTTAGCTTCTGCTAAGTTACCTAGGAGGTTGGAGCCTCCTTGTAAGATAAAGCTTGTATAAGACTAGTTAAGTGGTTGCTTAACTAGGTAGGGGTTGGAGCTCCTTGTGAAGTTGGTGAATCACTAAAATTTAGATATTGAAATTATAGGACTATATTACATATACATGGTTTAATGTTTTTATCCCTCAAGAGGGTTTCCCACATATCTATTGTGTTCTCTTATGAGATGTTCATATGGTTGTTTATGTATGTTTTGATCTTTATGTGAATGAATGTTTCTTGGAGTGATGAATTGAGTTGAATATTTATTGTTATAAAATTTATTAACCCCCTATAAATATATACTTCTAACAATTTTTATCAGATCTGGACCTTTGGAGGAGGGTTGATATATTATAGGTGATCCTAAGTTATATAAAGTGTGATGAGGACAATGTTTATCTTATTTGTAGTGATGGTGCTTGCAGAGTTGTCTAAAGAGTTGAAATTATGTAAAAGGTACCATTTGGAAGATAATAAGGACTATAAATAATATAATTCAAAAATCAAACCCAATATGTAAATCTATAAGGAATCTAAAGACATGTTGAGAGAAAGGTATAGGTCAAGGCATTCCAATATGGTCTACTTGGTCAACTGGCATAGTAGAAAGTAGTGATCATTTAATCCATGATGTAAAGTTGATGATAATAGTAAGATTTCAAGTTGATTGAAACCTAAAATAAATAAACAAATCTTTTGTTGGTAATCATTCTTGAATCATGACATAAAGATGTTCCAAGCCTAAGAAGAGAAAGTGGTTGACTATGCCTTGATTGTGAAATTTCATATCTGCATATTGTATCTAAATATGTAATGATCTAAGAAGGTGATTGCATTATTTGAGCATGATAAATAGGAAATCCAGAAGGTAGCTTGAATTTATTCTTGAGACCATAGAGGTCTGAGCTTGATAAATGAAATGAAAGTGACTATATTCTTAAGGCCTTTGTGAACAACAGACATGGGTGACTTATTTGAGTTGCATGGTGATTTTTGGTCCATTAAGGTGATTGATATAAGTGAATGGAAGTAATATTCAGGTAATATTATTATTTTAGGTGTAGTTTATTGATTAGTTTTGACCTCAGAAGTGATGAATGAGCTTAAGACTCATAGGATAATAAGATGAGGGTTTTAAGTCTTCTAGTGTCTTCAAAACCTAAGGTCTGCTCTCATAATGCCATTGACTCTATTATGGCTTGTTGGGCTTAGTGTGATTTTTTTAAGGTTTTCTTAATGTTTATTTTAGCTGATGACATGCTTTTAATGCATGTTAGATTTCATGGTGAGGTTCAAGAAGTAAGACTAAGAATTGTTGATCAAGAGAGTTGTAGATTGGTCTATACAACCAATACCATTGGAGATAGATAAATTTGCTCATGAATATACATGGTATTGTGTTGATAAAATAGTGAAATTACAAGTCTCTAGTGTCCTAAGAGTATTTACAAAATTTATGAAGATGGCTATGCCTTGTAACATGACATGAAGCTAGTAAGCCTAAAGAAGATTGTTATGGTAATCATTAAAGTTGTGCCATGAATTGAAATGGTCTATTAATGTCTTGGTAACATTGTAAGGTCGTAATGGGATGTAGTGTCATGTCAAAAATTAAATTAATATGTTAATAGGTCATAGGTCTGAGGAAGACATACAAGCCTAAGTTTGTATAGAACAAGATACCAGTAATCATGAAGAAAGAGGAAGTTTGATCTATGTAGCTAAATGAGAGACCTAATTAGTTGAGGTAATCTATAGAAGGTGCCATGAGTTGAGTCAAATGTCTTGAGGAGTATATTTTAAATACTATGGATATTTCATAAGATAGAACATGGAATTAGGGGGATCTAACTTAGATTGATTGAGAAGATTTAAGATAATTATGCATGGACAAAAAGGGAGCTTTCTATCTTTGTGAGTTCCCAGGTCTAAAGATCAATAGTTATAGCAGAGATGACCTTTGTCATTAATGTCAAATGGGGATAGAGACTTGATGAGGAGATCCATCTAGGATAAATGAGATTGGTCTTTTGTGTTAAGAGGTTTTCCATCAATGACAAAGGGGAAGATTATTGAAAGTTGTCATTAATGTCAAATGAAGAGTGAGAGCTTATGTGTTTAAGAAGGCATGCATAGTGAATTATGATAAAGTGAGTGATTTGAGACTTGTGATTGGTTTGTGGAATTATTTAAGGGTTAGTATGACATGATAATGTGTTTAAATTGGCATGAAGATCTACAAAAAGTATGAAAACTAGTACGATTGTATGTTTAGACTAGTTCCTAAGCATGAAAAAAGCTTGTAGAGGCATGATGATGATTAGATGAAGATAATTGAACCTAAAAGTATGGAAATAAGTGGTAGATAATATGAGTGAGGTGTAAATTAAATTTACAGTGGCAATAAATTTAGGTATTAAGCCATAACCCTTGCATGAGAGACCTAGTGTGATGAAATAGGTCTAGTAGCATGTTAAGAAGAGAAATGTGAGTTATATGAGAAAAATATTATAAATGTGTGAGAATATTAGAGGTTGTCTAATAATTATTATATGAGGTCTTGAGATTATCTACAATAATGATAAGGTCATATTCAAGACCTAAACTGACTTATAGCTAAAGGCCTATTATGTCAAGACACCTAATGAGGCCAAATGGAGGATGAGGATCAGATTAAAAGGTAAGAGTGATTGTATTATCATTTTTTTAATGTATATGACTTGTTTATAATCATACAATATGTTCCCAAGTGTGTTTAAGGGTGAACATGTAACTGGTAGTTTAAGACCTATCACACATAAAGACCTAGTGTGGCCTAATGAGGGGTAAAGGTGAGATATCAACATGTTTAAACATATGTGGGAATGTATAAAGATATTATAGGTTTTTTAAAACATGTGGATGAATATTTATTTCATGTATTATAGGACAAATCTCAAAAATATGTTTGAAGGTCTCTTATGCTTACAAAATGAAGAGATGAGAACTTGAGAAGAAATTTTAGATGTTCATTGGCATGTTCAAAGTTTGTAGGGTATCTTAAGACTTTTGGGAGAGATGAAAATGGGGTCCTATGAAATATTTAAAACCATTATTTTTGAATTGAAGGGAAATATTTTATGAAAAATATTAATAGTGTCAATTAGTTTAAAACCCTCTATAAACCCTCATATTGACCTGAGGGTGAAGATATTGATAAAACATGCCAAGAATGGTTTGTTTGATAATAATTTATGGTTTTATATGGTATATTACTCCTATAATAATCTCAAAGTGGTAGTTGTGTGTCAGGATTGTGAGCAAAAGATATATAAAAAGGCTCATTTCTGAAGAATTTAATGTTATAAGTAGGGTTGACTAGGTCAATACATAAAATTTATTAGAGGATTGAGGTAAATTCTTGTTATTTATCTCCATGTATTTATTTTTGTGAGTTAAATATTTTTTTAACCATTTTAATCACCGAAAATGACATGTCACTAAAATGGCTAATAGTGAAAATAGTGAGAAAAACTAGGCATGCATGAGAATGTGTTTAGGGATGAGTTTTAGGTGACTAAGGATGAGTCCATTTTTATGGGATATTTGTTCAATATATATACCTATTTTTATCTTTGTTTATAATTGGTGATGATTATAAAATATAAGCTATAAGGTGCTCTCTAGATGGCTTTTCTAAGTGGAGATAGATAGTGAAAGAGTGAGGTACAAAGTTTGATCTATTTATTCTATTTTTAACATTTTACAATTATAATTTTGTATTTTATGTTCATATAAGGATGTTTTACGATCATCATAATTAATTTTAAGTTAAATAGAAGTCATGATCATCATGACTATTTCTTAAGACAGAATTGACTGTTCTAGGTATGTCAAGTAAAGAAAAGGGTTTGAGATTCCATGACAAGATTAACTTCATTTAATGAATATCTTGATGTTTTTTGAGGAATAATTTACCTAATCATTACTTATGGAAGTATGAGAGATAGGTTTAGGTGTTAAGGTGTGGAAGCCAAAATGGGTTTCCAGACTGCGTTAAGATAGTGAGATATAGACTTGAGAGATTGGTCTATAAGACCAATGGTTGATCCTAGAATCAATGATACATATGTTGTATGATTTCATAGATACCAAAAATTAGATATTAATATTCATTTATTTTTCATTAAAGTTTTATTTCAAGTATAAATGATAAACTTCTACATGACTATGTTTTTGGATGCTACAGATAATTTGAGTAGTCACTTTACAAAGATGAGTTAGAGATGGTTTGTATAGATTTGAAAAATAAAATTAGTTTTAAGATATTATATAATTATAAAATGTTTATGATAAATCATTGGGATTATTTTTTTGTCCCTTTTGTAGTGTGGAGAGTCCAGAGTTCTTGATTGTACTTTGACTATGTTTAACCGTTCTAAATGGTCATTTTGCAAGAGTTGGCTTGAGACATCTTGGCATGTTTAGTGAAGTTAAATGGATATGGTAATGAACATGAGATAATGAATTTTATATACATGTGTATTTTACATATGTTCATTTATAAAATTTAATTATATGCTTTAGTATTATAAAGCATATTTTTTGGGTATGTGAAGGGCTTATGACGAGTAGGTGTAATAGATTGGTTCAAGGTGTAAAATGAAGAAAATAGTGTTGGGGACCCAAGAAGAGATTATCATGGGCCTATTAAAGTGATATTATAAGTTTTTTATAGAATTTTTAAAGGAAAAAGGTGGTCCATGAGGTTTGAGTGTAATGTGTGCCTTAGATAAGGCCTAATTCCTTTAGGTCTCTATTAGGCCTAATGGGGTTTTGGTTTTTAAAGGGTATGACAAACCTATGGATTGATTTTATCACTAATGTAACGTGATTTTGGACCTATGAAAAGGATAATCCAAGCATGTAAAGTATCTTAGCTGACTAAAATGGGTAAAAGGAAGAGTTGAGTAGAAAAGCAAGTCCTAACTAGTCTATTTGAGTTAGTTAAAAGTGAGTGAATACAAGATAAGGATATAGCCTTTGAAAGAGGAAGAAAAGATAATTTAGGACCATCACAGTGAAAAAATGAGTATATATTTTTTTCTAACATAGTTTTTTCATGTGGATGACTGGGTCAATGGGCCTAATGAGCCTAGAAGAGGCTCGTTGAGCAAGAAGGCCTAAGAGGTTGCTTGAGTGAGTTAAGGGACAAAGATTGAAAACAAAGGAGTTCATCATCAATTTAATATAATAAATAGTTATTATAATATGATAAAATATCATAGGTGAGTTCCTTGGTTTTAAGTTACCTATGAGGTTGGATCCTTCTTGTAAGATAGAGCTTGCATAAGACTAGATAAGTGGGTGCTTAACTAGGTAGGAATTGGAGATCCTTGTGAAGTTGGTGCTTCACTAAAATTTGGATCTTGACATGATAGGATTATATTATATATCCATTGTTTAGTGTTTTTTATTCCCCAAAGAGGTTTTCACACATATCTCTTTGTTCTTTTGTGATACGCTCATGTGGTTATTTATGTATGCTTTGATTTTTATGTCAATGAATGATTTTTGGAATGATGAATGGAATTGAATAATTATCATTATGTAACTAATTCACCCCCACTCTTAATATAAATGAATATATTATACTAGGATGATGGTTTTCTATCCCCCATGTGTGGGTGGTTTAAAAACTCAAGTTGGCCTTGAATCCATCATTTTCCACCCTTATGTTTGAACACAACTAGATACTGAGAGGGGGTGAATTGGTATATCAATTAGAACTAGTCCTTTGATTAATTTTAAAATAGATTAAAATATATATTTAGATAAAATAAAATATCCAAATATCATACACACACAAATACTCATGACACCAGATGTATACATTGAAAAACCAAAGGGAAAAACCATGAGGAGAATAGTTGCTAGAATATACTATTCTAATCCAGCCTCATAGTTCAAAGCCTCACTAAAAAACCTCATTGGTTACATTTTTAAGGGCACTGACCCTAAGGAAACATAAATCCCCAATCTGAGCACCAACTCAGTTTAACCTCATTAGTTATAATGTTTAAGGGATATAATCCTTAGGAGATACTAATCCAATAACCGAGCATGAACTCAGCTTATTTGATGACACGAACTAGTCAGATCTATGGAACTACAACTCTGGTTTATAAAATAGATTCATAAATGAATCCATCTATATTCTCTCTATAAAAGTCTAATATGTAACTAATCATTCTCTACACATTATATCTATGTGCCTTTATTCCTCTTTGCCCCTTTATCTCTATGTCCAGATATGTCTCTATTTGACACACTTCATCTCTATTTTACTCTTCTCCTTTGTGTTTATATTTTATGTCTTACACAATTCATGAACAATAGCTCATCATCTTTGTACTTATACCAATGTCTAGATATTCTTCTATATGGCATAATTCTAGTAGTTTAGTAGCTTTTACCTATAACCTAGATGTTGTATTTATAATAAAATGATCTAGGGTTCCATATATTTTATGTGTTCACACTCAAACTATAACAAATCATGCTCTATTCTAGACTCAATTCCAACTTCTTGAACTATAAGTTTCCCACATCTTGAATTAATTATCTACCACCATGATTCTTGGTATTTTTCTATATTTATAAAATCTTAGGCTTTAGTTATGATGCACATGCCCTTTTACATATATCTGATTGGTTACATTGATCAATATCATTGTATGTATCATGATTTATGGCTTGAATATAATTTAACAACATGTTCCTACATTTAACCTTTAGTATCATCATAAATTTAACTTTTGACCTTTGATCTTATCTTTGACACCATGCTCTAATGATCCATATTCAATTTGATACTCTTTAAATCACATCCATTCGATCACATTCTGACAAGCTCACGCTATCCATTGGATCCTTGTACACTTTTGATCTTTAGATTTGTCAACTTAGAAATGTGTCATTGATCTTCCTGATTTGAGCTTCCATGTTCCATTAGATTTCCAAAGATGCCCAATCTTTATCTCTTCCTTTGGTTAAATGTCAAGATCTTTATCCTATCTTTCCACTTCCTACATCTTTGGTTCACTTTCACTCTATCAATTTTCTCATACTTGTTTAGTATTTAACTTGCCACTATGTTATTAAACCTTCATCACTTTATTCCATCTGAGTCCACTCACTCTATTATATGTCCTTTATACGATCATCTACTCACCACCATATCTTTTGACAAGACCAATCTTTATCTCTACTTAGCTCTCAAAGATGTCACACTTGGCATTAACTCATGCCTTTTATATATTTATATAAGTTCCCATTATTTAGATACATGGAATACTCACATTGGTAATTGATGATTTGACTTTAAACCTCACTGTAGATTTACTATACAATCTTCATGATTGTGACACTTATCACTAGTGTATTTGCTCATAAGAGCCTTTGACAATTTGACTTTGCTATGATCTATTGGATCTTTATTGTATGATTAATTGATATCTATTAATCAAGATAGGACACATAAAGTCTAAGACTTAGGAAATATTAAGTGTTTTGATCACTGCTCAAGCATGTAACTCCTAGGTTGAGGGGCTAGTTTCACAATGACAACAAAGGCCTAAGTTATAACTTAAGCTAATAGATCTAGGATATATCTAGTCAATATTAAAATATAAAAGCCTATTTGATTCCATGACTTAAACCCTTATGGTTTAATTGAGAAACCCTATCATGTTTGAGAGAAAAGATAATTAAATTTTAAGCTCATTCCTTCTCATTTGAACTTGCATACCATATGTCTAGAATTCTCATGGGAAACCCATAACATATCTTCTATCTATTTCCTTTGCAAATGTCCATAAATGATCTTTGTAAAATTATTGAAAAAATTTAGGACCTTCTACATATTTGACCATGGAAACCATTTCAATATTCTTAGAAGGATAAATTTACACCTATGTAACTCTTATCACACTTAGTTGCATGACATAAAATTTATCATGAATATCCTCTTACATAGGGGATTATATCCATATATCCATTTACTCTTGAATTCATCATGTGTGCAAGAAATGGCACCATCAAAGTTTCTACTTGTCTTTATCTTACAACCTGAAAATTTGACTAAGTATTGTAAAACACTATCAAAATGCTTCAGATCCCTATATTGCTCAAGCATATCTTTTGTCATGCTACATCACGACCTATGATTTAGCACGTAGAAAATAGGCACAAAAATTAATAGACCCATATGATCATTTTGTCCTATCACCTACATATGTGTAAACAATAACCTCATAAATGTGTTTACTTAGCTCTATTGAGCCCTTTTGAAAATTTGGCTAAGTGTTGGAAATTATTGAATTATGTCCAATTAGACAAATTTACATCCCCATATCTTCAATTGTGTTTCATCACGTCTTAAAAAGTATCACATAATAACTAGGGACTATTGTGATCACAACCATTTGACCAACTCTCCCATACTCATTCACTTGTGGTAATGGTGATGTCAGTGAAATGCCTTCTCATCTTTTCTTGTCATAGAAGTAAAGTGTCTATATGAATAATATGAAGAACTGAATGACTTCCACTCATGTACATAAACACTTAGATCATCCTTAACCTCTCATAAAATTCTTTGCACATCCTTAATTCACCATACTTAGCCTTGAGCACCAATGACATTCATAATCTCCATTTTTACATCAATGACATGCTCATAATATCCCTTTTGACATCAATGAAAATAATATATCCAACAATCTCCCCCTTTGTCATTTATGGAAAACTAAATGCTTTGATCTTACAATATTCTCATCCTTTTTTGGAATTGCTTGCATTGGCTTCTGATGAGTATGAACTAAATATGTTCATACCATAATTTTTCCCCATTAAGAAATAACACATTTTCCTAAACTCAACTTTGGAACTTGCTCTACTTCTTCTTAGACATTTTCACTATAGAGAGTATTTCCTATTGTTCTCCCAAAGAGAGTATTTGCACTTTTCCTCCCCCTTTGGCATCAATGTGAAAGGGACTTTATCTGACTATTTGTCCATATGTTTCTCCCCCTTTCTTAGATAAAGGAGTTTGTATAAGATTATAAAACCATCAAATCATTAAAATTTTGTAAAACATGCATACCTGAGTTTCCCTTTCTCTTCTTCTAGGGATCAACAAGGATTTTATGATCCTTCCCCTAGACTTATGATTTATCACTAGTATCTAGTGATGTGATGTAGGAGATACCATATAAGCTTACTAGCCTTCTCTCTTAGTCTCTACTATATAGTCTTCTTATCCTAGGACATGACTAATTGGAAAGCTCCTCTACACTGAGCCTTCTTGATCCTGACAAAAAAAACAATCTAGCTCCCCCTTACACTATACATAGATTCTCAAGATATTTATGCTTTATGAGTTAGCTCTCCCTAACTCCATGTTATATCTTTGAATCAAGGGACTACCTATATCACATAGTAACTTCATTTAACACATTTCTATCATCATTTTACACATGCTCTCCAATTTTTGTAACCCAACTCATTTCAGAACCCAAGATACATAATGTCAAGGGTTTCTTTCATTATAACCCTTATTCCAAATAAATATAAAGACCATATATAGATGATATGTACTCTAGCAATCTCATTATGTCATATTGAAACAATCATTCTATCCTTATAGACACTACACACATAGCACTTGACTTGGCTTGATCAATTCATCATCATAACCTACTTGAGTTTTCATTTGTAGCAGACATCACTTGCTTCTACACTGAAAGGGGTATATTAAGAAACATATATAGATACACCTTAGTTCAAAATATCCTAAAACAATGTGAAACTAGGATTTTTCCATAAATCCTAATATTCATTCTCTTCCTTGGTCATATTGTGCTTTCAGTTCTTCTTCTTCTTAGGCTTGAGAGAAGTAACATGCTCATCCATTACCTTGTTCTCCTTTTATTTTATGATTGGATTAGTAATACATGGAGACAATATGGATAAATGACATACCATTTAATCTAAAGTATTTTCATTGTAGCTCAGTGTCTCATTACTAGGCATAGAAAATTGATGTTATATGCATGAAAGTTGCTTAGGAATAGCAGGATGTTCACTTGAATCTATACATAGCTCAAAAATATCATCAGCCAAAACCTTGGTTTTCTCCTTAAGCTTGATCTTCTCGTTCTCAATATGAGAATACATTGAAAGCTCTTGACATTATCTAACCTATATATCATTCTCCATCATGGATTGATCTTTCACTTTTCATACTTGCTTGGGTTTCTTAAATATCTTATTTTTCTCCTTTTTAGAGACTTGTGAACCTTTGTTCACATTGGGAGGCATGCCTTTCTTCTTACTTTTCACTTTTGATCTTACAAAGATTGTTCTACAATGTTTAGTTGTGTGACCAAAATTATTACAATAATAACACATTACATTTGTCTCTAATAAGGGTGTAAATGAATTTTTCCTTAAAAAATTGGTTCTCCTTATAGGTACAACTCTACAATTACTAGCCTTATGACCAAAATTATTAAAACTATAACAATAACCATAGAAAGATGAGGAATACTTGGTCATAAATTTTCCTTATGAAAGATAGAGAGTTCTCAATTCTCGCTTCTTCAAGTTTCTTACCCTTGTGTCACCATCTAAATCAGCTGCCTTTGTATTCTACATCTTCCTTAAATTTGTAGAGATGGACTCATTGTTATTTTTCCTTTCCTTAGGCTTCTTTTCTATTTTATGCTTCTTCTCATTAGCAGTGTTACTATTTGTCTTTGCATCTCTAGAGACATTCATTTTCTTTGATCCTAATTCATCTGCTTTGAAATTGTCATATAACTTATTATATGTATTGTTTATAGGACTTTCACCATTTTCATAACCAACACTAGATTTCCATTTTGATGGATTTTGAGAGTTGATCAATTCATTAAGAATGTTTGATCCTCCTTTTAGCTTGAGACCTTTGTCTATTTGTTCTTTAGCCTTTTCAAGATATTTTCTCAAAGCAACTATCTCTAATTTTATCCTTATACACTCATTAGATTTGAATTATAGTTCAATTTTGATTACATATTTTATTATTGTAGCCTCTTCAACTTGTGTCTTTTGGATAATCACCATCTAATCATATCTTTCAAGACTTGTGGACATTTTTTCAATTTCATTTTGTCCAAGCTTATCCTACCTTGAATTCTCTTTTCTTGGCATATTAATCTCATCTAGAGCATAGATGAGTTCACACTCAAGGCCCACTTCTTCTTCCTATTCTTCATCAAAGTCTTCAACTTCTTCTTGACCTAGATCTATAGAAGTTGGTCCTAATACCATGAATAGGGATTAATTTCCCTTAACCACAAAGGTATAGTCATAGTTATCATATGATTTATCACTATCATCCAATGATTCACTATCTTCTGTTATATATAATATTTTATTGTTTTTAAATAAGTTATTCTTTTTGGAATAATGGGGATTCATTATTTTTCCATCCTTTTCTTGCTCAAAGTTATCCTTTTTCTCATAAGGTCATTTAGTAGAAAATTTTCCTACTTTACCAGAATTAAAACATTTAAAGGGTAACTTACCTTTGTACTTTATAGATGCTCTTTTAAATCTTCTAATAAAGTTATATTCACTCAAATATAGATCTAGATGATTCTAGTTTTGTATGCTTGGATGATTTGAATGAATCTTCTCTATTGGAAGTATCTACTTCTCCCATTCTCATCTCATATGAAGTGAATATTCCATGTAGTTTATCTACAGTGAGATTATCTAGATCTCTTACTTCCTCTATTGTATAGATTTTACAATCATACCTTGATGAAAAATATCTTAGGACCTTTTTGATAGTGATTAATTCTTTCATTTCTTAACTAAGGCCTCTGAGTATATTGACTATTTCATCTAGCCTAAGGAGGTAGTATGTAATCTTCTCTCCTTCAGTCATTTTAAAAATTTGAAACATACCTCTATATTTTTGTATCTTGGCCTACTTTACCTTGTCCTTGCCTTCATATATGCTATTCAACTTGTTCCAGATGTCTTGTGTATTATGATAATGCATCACTTTGACAAACTCAAATTTTGATAATCCATAGAGAATAGCATTCTCAGCCTTGGAATTTCTTTCATATGCCTTCTTTGAATCTCAATCATTTGGATTTATAATAGGATCTATATATCCATTTCAAAATTGCATCCATACATCAAACCCTAATGAAGATAGATATGCTTCCATTCTTATGATCCATAATGCATAGTTTGATCCATTAATGATGCTTTTTTATTTTATGAAGATCCTTCTTGACTATAAATTTATGTTCAGTATTCAAAGATTTACCTAAGATAATTAAGATTCTTTCAAGGAACTAGACCTCTATTACCAATTATTGGAACACAATCATATATTGCGAGGGGGGATGAATAAGTATATATATATCAAAATTAGGCATTTAAATACTTTTAAAATAGATTAAAATATATATGCAAATCAAATCAAATATGTAGAGATCATACATGCACAAATACTCATGACACCAAATGTATACATGGAAAACCCAAAGGGAAAAACCATATTGAAAATTGATGCTATAATCTATTATTCTAATCTAACCTCACTGATAAACCTCATTGGTTAAACCTTTAAGGGCACTGACCCTAAGGAGACATTAATCCCCAATCTAAGCACCAAATCAGTTGAACCTCACTAGTTATAATTTTTAAGGGCACCAAACCTAAGGAAACACCAATCCCCTAACTAAGAACCAACTCATCTTGTCTAATGGCACCAAAAAATTATATCTATGGAGCTACAATTCTTGTTTACAAAATATATTCATAAATGAATCTATCTCTATTCTCTCTTTTACAAGTCTAATCTATAATTGATCATTATCTACACATTATCTCTATGTGCCTTTCTTCCTCTCTTCCCCTCTATCTCTATATCTAAATATTTCTCTATTCGACACACTTCATCTCTCTTTTACTCTACTCATTTGTGTCTATATTTTCTATTTTACATAATTCATGAATAATAGCTCAGCCTCTTTATACTTATACATGTGTCTATATATTATTCTATATGACATAGTTCAAATAATTCAATAGCTTATACCTATAGCCTAGATGTCAAATTTAAAAGAAAATGATATATGGTTCCATATATTCTATGTGTTCAAACTCAAACTATAACACATCATGCTATGTTCTAGACTTGGTTCCAATTTCTTGAACTATAATTTTTCCACATCTTGAATTCATGCTCTACTATTGTGATTCTCAGTGTTTTACTATATTTATCAAATCTTAGGCTCTAGTTATGATGTACATACCTTATTACTAAGATTTAATTAGTTACATAAATCAATCTCATTATTTGTATCAATATTTTGGGCTTGATTGGAAATTCTTACATGTTATGCTTAACCTGAGTATGATCATAACTTTAAATCTTAACCATTGATCTTATCTTTGGAACCATGATTTGATGATCCATATTCAATTTACTGATATTTAAATTACATCCATTTGATCACATTTTGAGAGGCTCATGATATCCATTGGATCATTTTATGCTTCTAAACTTTAGCTTTGTCAACTTTAAAATGTATCCATTTAACTTCATAATTTGAGCTTCTATGTTCTATTATATCTCCAAAGATTCATGAACATTATATCTACCTTTGGTTAAACATTGAGATCTTTATCCTATCTCATTGCTTACTACATCTTTGGATCTCTTTGACTCCATTAATTTTCTCAGATTTGCTCAATCTTTAACTTACCACTGTGTCTATAAATTTTGATCACTTTGTTCCATCTAAGTCCACTCACTCCATTAGATGTCCTTGATATGATCATTCACTCACCATCATATCTTCTAGCAAGCTCAATCTTTATCTCTACTTATATCTTGAGAATGTCACACATAGAATTAGTACATGCCTTATTACATTGCTACAGTTTCTAATATTGATATACTTAGAATCCTCATATTTCTCATTAATGATTTGACTTCAAACCTCACCATAGATTTACTATGCAAGCTTCATGATTGTGACACTGGGCACTAGTGAATTTACTTAGAGGAGCCTTTGAAAATTTAACTTCACTATGCTCTATTGGATCTTCAATGTATGATTAAGCAATAGCCATTGATCAATATGGGACATATATAAAGTCTAAGACTTAGGAAATATTAATTCCTTTGATCACTATTTAAGCCATTAATTTTTAGGTTGAGGGGTTGGTTTCACAATGACAACAAAGGCTGAAGTTATAACTTAAGCTATCGAATCTAGGTTATATCTTGGCAACATAAAAATATAAAAGCCTATGTGACACCATAACTTAAACCATTAGATTTTTATTGAGAAACCCTATCATTTTTGAGAGCAAATATAATTCAATTTTGAGCTCATTACTTCTCATTTCAACCTATGGACCATATGTCTAGAATACTCATGAAAAACCCATAACATATCTTCTATTTGTTTCCTTCGAAAATGTCCATAAATGATCTTTATAAAAGAATGACAACTTTGCAAGACCTTGTGCATATTTGACTAATTATGGAGACCATTTCAATATTCTTGGAAGGATAACTTTGCACCTACATAACTCTTGTCATGCTTAGTCGCATGACCTATAATTTAGCACATAAGATCATCTTATATAGGGGATTCCATCCATTTATTCTTGAAGTATTCATATGTGTAAGATATTACATCATCAAAGCTCCTACTTGTCTTTATCTTACAACCTACAAATTTGACTAAGTGTTGGAAAACACTACAAAAATGTTTAAGAGCCCTACTTTGCTCAAGAATATCTTTTATCATGTTATTCCACATGAACTAAGATTTAGCACATAGAAACTATGCAACAAATTTAACAGAACCATATGATCATTTTGTCTAGGTACCTCCATATGTATGAATGATAAACTAATCAATATGCTTACTTGGCTCTGCTGAACCCTTTTGTAAATTTGGATAAGTGTTAGAACTTAGTGAAATATATCCAAGTAGCCAACTTTATATCCCCATATCTTGAACTATAATTCATAGTATTTCTTAAAATATTGTGCATAATAATTATGGACTAATGTGATCACAAACATGTGACCATCATCCCCATACTCATTCACATGTGGCAATGGTGATGTCAACAAAATGCCTTATCATCTTTTATTGTCGTAGACCCAAAGTGTCTAGATGATCAATATGAACTGTATGACTTCCACTTATGCACATAAGCACCCCAATCATCTTTGACCTATGATAGAATGCCTTGCACATATTCAATTCACCATACTAAACCCTGAGCATAAATGACATCCATAATCTCCATTTTCACATCGATCCCTTTTGACATCAATGAAAACCATATTTTCAACACCCTATTCGATTGATCATAATCTATGAATGACTTGGATTGGATTAAATGTTTATCCAACACTCTTATCTAGGTGGATCAATAACTCAAGTAGGATATGACTCCATCATTACTTACCCATATGTAGTAGATGCAAACGAAGCTCAAACTATATGATATAATTGAAACTATGTAAGATGGCTCTAGGCTATATAGAAACTCTAAAATGTAAAAATGGCTTTGCTCCACTTGGGAATGCCAACCCTTTTACATAGAATGAGACATCAATATCATATGACCCTGGTGTAAAACTAGTGAATATAGTGTCTAGAAAATACATGGAGAATGACATGGAATTTTCACTCTATTTGAGAGAATTGGTGCCCAACTAATAATATGGGAGCATAATGTTGTCTACATGCCCCCAATTATTATATATGTGTATATGCATTCTAGACTGATTCATATTAATATATGTCTATGCCTATCTAAAACTAAAATAGGAGTGATCATGTTGTGCATGATGCCCACAATTTAAGAAAACTTATGTAATCTATGTAAAAAAATATGTATTTATTGAAAATATTTGATAATCTATGATTGAAACATTGTAAATCTAATCTATACATGTTGTACCTTTACAAAATTTATAGGATTTATTATTTCTAAGGTTATTGGATAGTAGTGTGGTCCCCTTTTACCAATAACACACCAAACTATAGATCACTATATTGTGCTATCAACAAAATCTGTGTTTTTAAGGGAAACTACTATTGATATGCGTGTGACTATGTTTCACTTTCTTTTCTTGAGTCTGAGATCTATAATTAATGTATGTGTGCTAAGAACTATGTTTTGAGTGTACTAGTATGGCATGATCTCTATAACAAACCCCTATGAATGCCTTCTCTTTTGAGGGGAGCTATTGAATATATTTAATAATTATACTCAAAAGCAAAGTTATGCATCATGTGTATTAGACTAAAAACATATGATATCTATGTGATAAACCAATATAATATGTAGACATGGAAATAAAATGTAATAGAGATTGAGATTAAGCTAGCAATGTGAGATGTATGATATATCTAACATTTAAAAGTTTTTTAAGATAGATATAACAATGTAAGTAGATATATTAACATCATATCTAAATATAATCTGAGTAAACTATGTAGGGGGATGGGTCATGATGTCCATCAAGGCACCCAAGGAGAAAATGAGGATGTATGAGGTCCCACATGGAATATCAAATTAGATATGAATGTAATAGTCAAGAGACATGTATCATGTCCATGATGTATACATGAAAGCATACAAAAAATACATGAGACATGCAAAGAAGGCCAAGGGGCCATAATACAAGGTACTTGGGCACATGTCACTAAGTATGAGAAAGAGAAAACACATATGGATATGTTCAAATGTCCACATACAAAAATAGAAATCAAAGGTTAGCTTAGATCCATAAGGAATTACATGTTCAAATGTATGCTTACACAATCAAAAAGCACACAAAAGGACATGGGAACATGTCCAAATCATATGCACAATTAAAGGAATTGGCTTAAACCCATGAAATAATGGAATATTCAAATTCCCCATAGTATATGTATAAACAAAGAGACATAATAAAATGTAGACTTTTAAATAAATAAATGAATGTGTGCATAAACATGGGGTACTAATATAACTACTTTGGGAATAATAGAGTTTTATTCTTAATTTAGTTAAGGGTCTAGAATAATAAATTAGTAAATACATTTACAATAATTATAGTAATAATTTATTATGTATTTTAAACCTTTCTAAAAATATCAATAAATAAGGATAAATACAACTTAACTTTAAAATAGACTGAGATGGCTAAGACAGAGGTTGAAACTAGTTGTGTAGGACTAGGACAATGTCATGAATCTAGATATGGATTTCATTTGATGAAAGGATAAGAGCACTAAAAACAAGATAGTTCAAGGTTTGATGTTAGTGTTCATGTCCTACCACTATTGTCCAAACTAATCATAGAGATATAAGGTTTTTGGGTTTTATTCTTTGTGCCTATATGAGTCTACCTATGAAATCTTAAGTTTTGAATGTTGATGGAGCTCCTTATAGAGCTTATTCAATATTCAAACTTCAAACCTTCATTATGCTTGATAAAACATGAGAAAAAAACACCCTAATGAATTTTGAATGGACTTTTATAGGGATTTATTGGTCATGGGTTAAATGTATTCATGCTAGTTTGACATAATGAAGAGTAGGATCAAATGGGAATGGTCATTTGAGCTTGAAATATGACTGGATAAGAGTGCTAAAAATGGGACACCCTAGGGTTCAATGTTATAGTCCAGGTTCAGTGCTCCTATCATATAGGATCAAGACCTAAGGGGATAGAATTGGCTTAAGAAATGTAGTGTGGTTGATCTAGAATCATGTTTTATAAGTTTATAGATGATTAGTTATAAGAAAAAAGGTGTTTATAAGGGTTATGAGAGCATTTAAGAAGGTGTTATGGATTGGGTGTCACAAGCCACATTTAAGCTACCTATTTGGACATTGTATATCGTTACATTTCCGCCTTTATTCTAGTGATGTAATAAAGTGAAATACTAGGATAAAAGAAATTAGAAAGCATACATAAACTCACCTATAAGGGTGAAGATCATGAAGTTGTGTGATGTTGAGTGTTCATAGAGAGAACATATTGTGAAATGTAAATATGTAAGAGAAAATAAAGAGTAGATCAATTGTTACTATATACACTATATCTAAAATAAGGACATACAGAAGCTAGGTAAGAGAGAGAGGAAGAGAAAGGAATGAATACGCCTCACTAGGTATGCAAACCAATATAGAACCTATTGAGCTATTGAGTTATGTTAGATAATTTTGGTTATGTGTTGTACCAAAAGTAATATCATGAATGAAGTTGAGTGCTTAATTCCCTAAGAGTGGCTCAATAATGTAAAGGCTAGGCATTTGGCTCTATCATCACCCACTAACTGAAGCTATGTGATCATGCATGTGTTAATATATATTTGGACTATGTGTCCAATCCCTCTAAGTAGGTCACTAAATAATACAAAGGCTAGCTAGTCTTTTGGATCCATCATTTCCCACTAAGTGAAGCTCTGAATTGATACTAGTCTAAATGTGAATCGTATGATATGGATTCTAAATCCCATGAATGATCTAAAATCTGACAATGTGGCATGGATAGCTGAATGTGTAAAAAAAACTAGGCTAATCTTGGCCACTCTGAAATGATGAGATTAGGTTTGTATGAAATCCACTATGAAACTAAGAACTAGGCTTATGTGGAAGCCACTCAATAAATGTGAATGTTAGGCCTATATGAAAGTCACTCTAAAGTGATGCCAACTGCCTCCAAATGGAATAAAACACACAACTACTAAGAATGCTTATGTAATATACTAAACTTAAAAATAAAAAAATTCAAATGTGTTATGCACATTGCCCCTAATCATTAGTGCTTGTAACATGGATTTTGATATGGAATTTATACTAACTACCCAATTTGAAACTAAAAGTGAGAGCCATCATGCCATGCATGATTCCCCCTATATCTAGATTCTTTAAGAAAAACTATACTAAAACTATTAAATATAACTAATCTATATTTGACAAAATTGTATCTAAGCTTACCTTTCTACCTATTTATAGAAAATCTATGTTTTTTATTGTTTGGATAGGAGAACTAAAAATAAGACACCCTATTGTCTAGTGTTATTGTCCAGGTCTACCGCTATTGTCCTTTCTTGAATCTAATCACTGTTCTATAATCATCACTATCTTTTTGTTCTATTTTTCATAGTTTGACCTCTGAGTGTTGTTCTAAGTGTTTTAAAAACTAATTTTTTTATTGGTAGGAACTTTGATCTCTATGAAAAAAACCCTATTTATTACCCCCTCTTTTTAGGGTAGGAATGAAGACCTTGTAATGATTTCCCTCAAAATAAAGAGCCCTACAAGTGTGTTATGTTATGAATACATCTTATAACAATAATAATAATAAAATGTCTCAAGATATAACATATTTTGTATTGGAGATTGTTAGATCAACAAGGGTATGCTTAGATAGATATAATAATGTAATATCATGTGCAATATACTAAATTGAATTTAGAAATGTTAGTTTTTAGTTGTCAAGGAGGGATGGATCATGATGTCCATCATGGAATCAAATAAATTAAGATATTTCATGATGTGGAGAATGGAATTATAAATAATGATAAATAAACAAGTAATAAGAAGATAAGGAAAGAAGCAATAAGCATACAAGGGTGGAAAAGGGGCCAAGTAAATAAGGGACATGGGTAGATGTCACTCAAAATAAAAATAAAGCATGCAAGGAATGTTCAAATTCCAAATACACATAATTGGAAATGAGTAAGTTTGGCATAAGGGCCACACTCACATAAAAGAGTACAAGAAAAAGACATTGGCAAATGTCTTAAGGCACAAACAAGTGACAAAAAATGAATAGATAAATACAATCACATATAGATATGAAAATAAAGAGAGGAAGACATGTAATATTTTGGAAATACAATCACATATAACTAATCAAAATAAGAAATGAAAGTATGTAAGACATGGAGTACAATACTAGGTAGATGCTAAGAAATACACAAGTGATATAAACTAGTGAAGGTTGATAGAGTAATCTATGTAAGCTAGTAAATAATATACATCAATATGATAACTAGAGTGTGTGGTGTAGGAATGACATAAATTGGATGGTGTAGTCATGTAGAAGATGACCTTGGTGGGTAGATATATTGATGTATATCTCAAATGTAGAATTAGGATTCCCCCTTAATGGGTAGAGTGAATCAATAAAGGATCTGGATGTCACTACACACACTCAAATAAGATCAAGAGAATGATGATAATGTGGATAAATTGACAAATAATAGCATAGAACAACAAATGCAATTCTAGCATAGTAGTAGAAATGTTAAAAATGGAGAATGCATACAATTCAAATGTTTTTGTGTTTTTGAATTATTTAAATTTTTTTGGGTTTTGATATTTTTATTATGTAAAATCAATCATAATGAGGATATGTACAATCAATCATAAAGAGACTATGTACAACAAATTGGAAATAAGCTATGTATAAAAAAGACTAAGAAATGATACTAACCAATGAGTTTCATGAGAGACTCCCTATCATGGTGTCTTATATCATAAAAAGGAATCATGCATGATTGTGAAGCATGAGAAAATGGCTACAAATATGACTCTAAATATTTAGATTCATTATTATTAGCTTAGAAATCATAATAACCTATATCATTCCACTCATCATTATCATCTTGATTTTAAACCAATGGAATGTTAATGTTGGCTTTTGTTGTATCTGGATCTTTTCCTTTGATAAATTATGTCTATAAATTATTTGCCTTAGAATGTTCAATAAATCCCAGACCTTGGTGACAAACATTATCAACTGCTAGAATAGGAGTAGTGATGTCTTGAGCATGCTTGCCCAACCCTTGGCCTTGATAATCAAACTTTTATAGATAATTTTGACCAAACCCATATTTATTTGAAAGTTGAGCCTTAATTTATAGAGGTAGATTTGTATCTTTTTTGTGCTTTACTTGTGCTTGTGGTATTGTTTCTTTCTCTAATTTTATGTTTTGATCCTTTTGTTATTTTAAGTTATGCTTTGGTAACCACTTTTGTACTATTTTTAAATTTAACCTTTTTGAATTTGTTCCTATGTCACTATGGATTGCTTGACTGATTTATCCTGTATAGGGTCTTAATTAAATATTATCTATTGTATATGCTTTTTCAATACCAAATATGAATATGTGTGATGCCCATACATTCTATGATATGCAAAATGATATCTAGATCTTATCAATATGATGTAGAAGAGATAGTTTGATCAAATTAGAATTAATAATTTCCCTTAGTACCTCACTTGAACTCTAATTTATTTTTTGAATGCTTTTTGAAGCACTAGTTATAGAGTTACGTTATTGTGATTTATTATTTTGATATGTAACATTACTTGTAAACAATTGACTAGGTAAAGGTGTATATACATGATTAGCACTAGGGTGTCTTTGAGGATTTTGTAATTTAATATGATTTTATAATGTTGTGATATTTCCATGTAATAGCTAATTCTACATTTGTAAATCTCAAATAAACTTATTCATAATGGTGATTTGATCCCTTAGAGTCTCACAAGTGCAAACCCTAGTTGCTTATGACTGAACATATAAGCACATATGTTGAAGATGGTTTGAAGAAGCTATAGTCTAAATGTAGGCATTAGGAACAATATTATAGGTTTCCTTTCCTTTTTGAGGTGTGATAACATGGATTTGGTTAGAGAGAAAGTAACTATCACCCTCTTGAGGGAGAGGAGGAGAAGGAATTTTTTCCTTTACATAAGATATGACATTGAAACTTAATAGGTGGTTGTTATCTTATGTAATGGATCCTATAAGTATTTAAGGATTTTATTATTAATTTAATTACACATAATAGAGAGATAACCTATTAATTAAATAATGAAACTTTGTATTAAGAAAGGTAAACATTGCTTTGAAAAAAAGGGATCTGAATATGTTTAGCAGTAAATTTCTTAATATCATCCCATATTATGAAAATTTAGCATGAAATGGAAATAATGAAGATTTGAATTAATATATAGTAAAATTCATCATTCATATACATGATAAGACCGAGTATGGACTCCTTAATATTTGGAAGAAATGTTTTGAAATAAGTGAGATCCATTTTTGATTTTATGTG
>JARHVA010007456.1:150000-177500 GCA_037957365.1 Torreya grandis
TTCTAGGTGGAAGAAGAAAAAAAGGAATAATATGATCCATTTACCATCAATTAGTAATCAGAGCTAATTAAAAATTAGCCATGCAACAATTATCTCCATAGAAGGGGGGCCCAATATGAGTTTGACCAATGTATGAAATAAACTGAGTTCTAACATGATCAATGAGAGGAGTGACATACATGTCCATCTTTATAAAAATGGAAGGTAATAAGCATGTAAGACAAAAAACAAGACTATAACAAAAAGGAGAAAATGCATTTCATCATGATGAAAATTAAAAACATGGAATATTATACAAATAATAATGGAAGACCTTCATGGTACACTAGGGTTTTGAGCAGCATGTTTGAATTAAGTCAGGTTCAACAAATGATTTAACTATCTTTTAGATTATGGAATGTAAAACCATAAGTAGATAAATATCTAAGTATATAAATCACAGAATAAATATAGAAATATCAGTAGCCAATAGTTTGTAAAATATTATTTTTTTATTTGTCTTATAAGTAACATTGAATTATAAGAGATGTACTTAGCCAACAGAATGACTGAGGTAGATAAGTGGTAGGTTGGAAACTAATGTAGGAGTAGTGTAGGGTATCATCAACAAGAAAAAAGTATTGTAGCCTTCTTTAGATAGTATCATGATCCCTTTGCCAATAGTGCACTATTTTAGTGTCCTCATATATTCTACTAATGACCTTGAGAAGATGGAATAGCGAGTTTATGGGAGGATGTTCACATTGTTCTGAGAAGCATGTGTTTGTATGATCAAGTCCTAAATAATTATCTATTATATGTTTTTAATGATCTCTTTGTGAAACCCTAATTATCCATGCTTTCAAGGGTTTTTAGGAACACAATTATAAGTAGACTAGTGTTAGTATGGCAAAGAAAGCTAAGGGTTAATAGTGTTATGCCTTTGCCAATAACATAGTGCACTATACACCAAAGGGTTTTATTATTGTCCAAGTGGATATAATGGGTGAGAAAGTGTCCTAGATTCCTAGGAGATGGCCTAATGTGGCTTTTTCCATATGTGTTCATGGACTGAGTACATATATAAGTTAGAAAAGGATTAAAAAAGGCCCTAAGATAGGTCTAGGGATAAGCTAAGGATAAGGTGGTTTGAACTGACACTTATTAAATTAAAATGACATTTTTAATGACTACACCTTGAGATATATTTTATTAGGTATACTAGTTATGGATTTTGTTTAGTAGCTTGCATGTTTTTTGATGTAGAAACATCCTTCAAAGGATGACACTAGTCATGTTTTGTTTCTCAAATTTGAAATGCTCAAGTTGATTAGTGGTCAAATAGTTTTTTTTAGGATGTTTTAATGGATTTATTAGTCTTATTAAACACATGATAATATTCTACAAGAGTATAAATGTACTTAGGAAGCTTATAATTTCAAATTTGCATTTTCATACTAAATTTTCTTATTTTGAGTTTTTGAATTTTTTTGGTATGTGTTGAGTCCTTAGTCATGTTAAATAAACTTAAATGATTTAATATTTTTGTTTATAATCTAAAATGGTCCCATTTTACTTCACTACCTATGTTAGTCAAATAATGAGTCATTTTTGTAGGCATGATAGGACTTAAGGTAGTTAGGATTTTTTCAACATTCTTGAGAGGGATCAAGAACCATTGAAAGTAGTTAGAGGTTATATAAAATTTTGAATGTTGATGATTTGAGTGAGTTTTTGAAGATTTATTCAAGGATTTATAGGTGATAACCTCAATTAAATAATTAAAAGAACCTCCATTTTCAAATGAAAAGATACATACCCTACTATGCCTATAATTCTTGTATTATATGATCAAGAAGATAAATTATGTAGATCCTTTATAACATATATTATATGTTATATATAATTTAGATTGAATCAAGATATAAGAAGAAAATTCTAAATATTTATAGGATGAGATAATTCTAAACATTAATATTGGCACCTCCATTTTGAGGTTTAATGGGATAAACCCTATTATGGCTTGTGTACCCTATTCAAGAAATATGAACATGTATTGTGTGTAAAAAGATTATATGGAAGTTTGTCTAGTTACTTAAATAAATTGTTAAGTCTTATTTAAATGTTCTTAAAATCCTCTATGTAGTTACAATTCATTTTTAATATGTATTTTATGAAGGAACTATGCTCAGACCTATAGAAGTTTGTCAACCTTCACACAATTAAATATATAATCTTGTAAAATTTTCAAATAGAGGTACCAAAACTGATAAGTAAAGATTATATAAGGTTTATGTAACTTTAAAAACCTTAATAAATATTTATAGTTATTTTAAACTCATTTTGTAGTTTGAAACAACCAATTTTTCCTTTTTGGTTATGTAGAGACAATGGTATACCCTGTATTAGGGTTTCTAAATAAGAATTTGATTCACAGGGGTTTTCATCTTATAAAATCATAATTTTTCATGATTATTTTCGGGATCATGTGTTCTAAGTGATTTTTTAGGTTTTAGATATGTATAGACCATTTGTGTATGGAATAGGATGATTGTCTTGCAACAAGGGTCTAAAGGCCTAATTAGGCCTAGACAGTGCATAGAAAGTGGTAGAAAAGAGTATTATGAATGTATATAGGTCAATAAAACTTATGGATAGGAATATTTCAATAGACGGTGTCAAAAATTCACATTATTTTCTCAAGATAAGTATGTTTTTGTCTTTACTAGGAGAAAAAGTGTAGAAAAAGGCTACACGAATGCTTGGGCAAAGGAGAGAACCAGTGAGTGATTAAAGACTTGAAATTTTAAATTGTGTGGATTGGTTATGAGTTTCGAGATGATTTGAAAAATTAAATTAATAGTCATATAGACAATAACATAATCAAGAAACCTTAAATCATGTATTGAGCCATTTAGTCTATGAGTCAATGTAAGAAGGGATTAGTAGAGAGTTAAGGCATTGAGATTACTTGAAATGGTAATAGGTAAGAAAGGAGATGAAGGTGAGTGAGTAAATTAAATATTCAAGAATTAATAGTACACTAAGAGGAAAAAGTGATTAAGTAAATATTATTAGGGATCAAGAAGGACAAGAAAGTCAAATCATAGCTAGGTTAGCAGAGGTAAGGAGCATCAGTTCATGTTAGATTTCATCCATGGTCAGTGTAATTATACCTCTAAATCATTATTTTTATTTTGTATTACACTAATGATTTCATATACTAACAAATTTTTTATTTATATATACCACATGTGTTGTTAAAATTCAAATGTATTTAGGCTTTTGACAAACATAACTCTATAGTGTGGATATTCACTAAAAAATAATCAAAAGTGGAAATTTAGAATTTTTCTTAGTTTAAAAATACATGGTAGACATTTAAAAAAAATATAGAAGCATGTTAAATTCACATTAACTATTTTATATAATCTACACATATGGAAGGCACATTAACTATATGATAGATTGTACACTAATGATGTCACATGAACTATGTGAAATTATTTGAAACAATAGTTGAAAAAAATATTTCTTCTTGGAATGTGATGTATGTAAAACAAATGGTGTTCCTCTAAGTCATCATATAAAATGTAATGCTATCAAAATTTAGGAAATTTTTTAAAATAAATTTAAGCCACATGAATTACGTATAGAATGTGCCTTTACTATGCCTCCAAATTCAATCAAATATTTCGTGTACCTTTATTATGCTTCCAAAATTTATATACATGTCTAGCATGGAATTAAAAACTACCATGAAATTATAGTTTATTATGTTTTGAAAAATATAATAATCTACCCATGGTGTGGTAAAATTTTGTCCTCTCCATGGTTGGGAGGGTTTCCACCTTAGGAAAAGACAAAATTTTCCCTCCCCTTGCTACGATATAAATTTCATTAAGCTTTAATAAATTTCATAGGAAGTAATAAAAATTAAATTAAAACTATGTTAAGTATTAAATTTTCTCTTTAATTAAAATTCATTATAGTGATAAAAAATATAAATGGTTTATCTTTGACTTTATTACACTACAAATCATGATTAAAAATGCTCTTAACTATAATATTTTTATGTATTTTTTTAACTTTATTAACATGTTACTTAAGGCCTTTATGTGAATAATCTCCATGTATAAAAAACTATGTTCCATTCTACACATAATAAATAATTATTTGAATCTTTCGATAGTGGTGGGAGGTATGTCAAGCATATCAAATCAAGTGATGTAGGGAAACTGCTAGCTGATCTTATCTTAAGTATACCTTGACTTCATTGCATTGATATATCAATATGTATAAGTAATTATATTTTTAGGATATTCAATGTAAATTAGAGGATATTACAATAAATATAGAGGTGGTTTTGCTTAGAAAATTAGTTATAATATCTTACAAGTCTAACATGAATTTAGCATGCATAAGTTTTGAAATTAAAATTTTCCCTTCTATGTTGAACATGACTAAATGTGAGATATAAATATGACCTTACCATGTGTATTATATGTTTACTCCCTCTATTTGTATGTTATTATCTATATTAGGAATAATATTAAAAAACTCAATGTCAATATGGGGGGTTGTATAGATAGATACAACCATTGTGAAATATAAACATCTTCCCTATGTTAAATAATTAATATTTGGAGGATTTTAATGTCTTTAGAAACTCTATTTTTTTGAACTAAGTTTGTGGAATGAAAATAATAATATTTAATAAGATAATTTATATATTTTCTAATTCCTTTCTTCAATGATAATGTCAATCGTCAATTTTCTTAAAATAAAAAGTATTATATGTGAGTCATACTCTCTTTTCATGACATTTGATGACCTGTGCACTTAGAATTTATGTAATGGATGTTGTAAAATCATAATTATTCTTGATTTAGATAATGAAACTAGGCATGGACCATGAAGAGGAGAAACTAGTAATAACTCCTTCAATCAGAATTGTAATTTTACCTTATACACCTATACATTTATTCAACATGTGTATAGCCCATACGAGGGATGCTAATTAATGAATGTATTTTCTTAGATGTGTCATGGACTATGAAACTCAGGGTTGTCTTTTTGTTTCTATGGATTTATTCCTATTTTAGGCATAATGATTTATACTCAACCTACTTGACATAAAGGGTAGTTACATATATTTCCAAGCCTACCCTTCACCCTTGAAATCCCAAGGTGGTAGTAGTAATTAACTAGGTTTGGACTCTTCATGGTCTACAATAAGTTTAAACATCAGAAGTTTGATCTTCATTATGAACACTTGATTTTCACACGTACTCTACTCAACCACTATGAATCCTTTTTCAAAAGGGAGAAAGGTGAGTTTTTGAAAAACCATGATGCTTAGTCTTGAGCCTATATATAGATTTAAAAAATAGGATTTTGTTATGAAGAAGAATGATATCATTATACTCTAGAGTTTGAACATGTACCAATTCAGATATGCTCATCTACTAAACTTAGATCTCTAACATATATATGTTTATGACTATAATGGTAGAGTATGATGTCACACATTACACTGTTTCTATGAATAAATATCAACATAACTATGGTTTTCTTGATATATATGTTGTATTGAAAATATACTCATTATCTTAGCTTGCTATGTTACCAAGTATTGTGAATAGAGATATTTTAGGACGGATATCTTTTTCCTACCCATGGTTTATAGCTTGATTAAAAAATAAATAAATTTAAAATAAAGTTATATAAAATATTAATATCAATGATCATCCCATTTTTCATATTTTTTATTAATTAATAATTATTTTATTATTATTTAGTGTAATATGTCTAGTTTTTTGTAACAAATTCAATTATTTTTAAATAAAATTTAACTTTTTGGACTTTTATGAACACTAGAGTGTTATATTATATTATTAATAATTATATTAATTAATTAAAAATTATTTAGTATTATTATTATTTATTATATTAATCATTAATTAATCACTATTATTTAATATTTTTTGGATATATAATAGTTTTTAGTGGGATCCTTACCCTATTTTCTTTTAATTAGAGCTCCAACTAGTCTAAGACACAATTGAGGGCCCATATCCCCAAGCAATCATCTATCAAAAGTACCCTAATTACCAACAACAACCACAATAGGCTTGAAAATACCAACAAATAGCCATAACAAGACTAAGAATACCATCGGTGACCACAAATAGCCTAGAAACACCAATGATCAACCACAACCGGCCTCCAATACCAAACTAAGATTTGAACCTAGGTGGTGCTTGAAATAACCAAGTAACTTTACTAACTCACCCACATCTCATCGATAATATTATTTAATATTAATTTAATAATAATTATTTAATATTATTTTTTATTATTTTTTATAATTAATAATTAATTCTTATTTTTTATTATCAATTCAATTAATATAAATAAATAAATCATTTAATTGATTACCATATTAAATTGATTAGTATATTAAATTAGTTGGTTAATTAATTATTAATTATTAAAAAATCTCAATAAACACAAATTAATATAAAATTTTAATTTTTGGGCCCCATTTATTATTTATGACTCCCATTTATTATAAATATTCTTAGATATTGGAAAATCTCATTTCTATGAAATAATGTAGAATTGGGAGATGGTTAGTATTTAAAAGCTCAAGAATTCCCAAGTTTTTTAAATAGCCCTTCTATAAAGGTTACAATATTTGAAAAATAAATGTATTATACATTCTCATAACATTCTCCCCACTCCTCTGGACTCGTTATAGTGTCATTGGTCTACTATAAGGATTGGGTACTTATGTGAAAACATAGGTGACTAGAATGTAGAAAGTTATATTTATGAAATGATGAAGTGAGACATACTACCATAATATACTAGCCTAACACACCCTAATGGACCTTATATCTATCATGATTCCAAATATGGAGTTTGATCTTTGACTAAAATTAGATATGTGTCAAAAATATAATGTCTTTTAGTGTGATCTATATTTTAAGATTTGAATTACCTTTTAAAATTGCCTTTTATTGATGTAATGATGTAAGAGCATCAGTAACCTATGTAAATATTCATCTATTTTACATGTTTTGAGTCTTTTGTAGTTCAATATGGTCATAAAAAGTCTGTAGGAGTCTTTCTAAGTTGCTAGTTTTGTGTCAAATTTGAATTAGCGTCACTTTGGCATTTTCCTGCCAAAACCCTTGATTTGAATTTTCAATTTTGAGTGTGAAGTTTAGGAGACTTAAACCTAGTATAAAGGAGTATTAATGTTATAAGTTGTGTGGTTAGGCTATATAAGGTTGTCAAATGTGTCTCAACACATACTTGGCTCACATGATGAGTCACCTTGATGTTATATTAGTGGTTAGATTCCTTGCAATGTACATAAGGGAGTTAGAAAGGTAGTTAGATCAGTTTTAAAATAAAAGAACTTGTAAATAAATGTTATGGAGTGAGTTAAGAGTTGTATGGGGGTGGATTAAAAGAGTAGAGAAATAAAACCCTAATAAAATTAATAGACAATATTTTGTTTGAAGATAAATTATATTGGTAGTTATGTATCTCATGTGGATGCATAGTGTTGAATGTGTAAACTAAGTATATAAAAAGTACTTGATATGAGACATGTTTAAAACATTATAATACATTTGGTAAGTTGATATTCCTATGTCCTTAAATTTAGTTATGTTCTTTTAAGTATTTTTCATATATCTGAATGAGTAACCTAGTATAAATCTATAGCTAGTTAAGAAACTTCACATAGATAACCCATGATTTGTAAAAGGAGTAAAACAGAGTATCAAAAGAGGAATTGACAATTTAAGGAAGCATAGAGTGTTTTTATAGGGTCTAGTATGACTTTCACAGATTTTGAAAACCTTTCAAAAAACTTAAAACATATTTAAGTCTCCTTACAGGTGTAAACAATCCTGATGAGTAACAAAGTCAAGCAAGGTTTTGTTATGAATGTTGTATGGAGCTGATATATATACTAAGTGATGATATATTAATTTGTGTAAAATTTTTAAATAGGTCATTCAAAACCTATTTTGGTTTGCAATTCCTCTTGGAATGAAAGAATTCCAAGAAACCCTTCTCTAGTTAAGACATACATGTGTGTGTATGCACAATGGGTTAAATTTTTTGATTATATTAACCTAAAGGAATATCTAAGTGAAGTATATTGATTGGATGGGATGTCTACCAGTCACACAGAACTATAAAAATGGTTATATTTTCTTTAATTTTTTTTATTAAATCTATTATCTCAAACTAAAGTCCCTCAGGTCAGATAGGTGAACATTAACACTATTCTAGGGATTCTTTACAAAAATTATGAATTGAAAATGATTTCACTAATGAAAAAGGTCCAAATGTTGATATTTTTTACATAATTATGTTGTCTAAGATATTTATGTGTTTCAAAGTTGTTTCAATATGAAATAATATGAATAAAGGTAATTGTGTGTAAGTTAGGGTGACAAAGACCTAAAATACCTTAACATATAGCCAAAAAAGCCTAGAAAAACAATCAAATAGTTGAACCAAAGCTTAAAACTATGTAAAATGCAATAGAGGGATACAAGATGTCTTAAAATGTGTTTAATTTCTCAAAAGGTTGATGTATCAATCCATACTAAGGGAAAAACCATCAAAAAAGTCTACTAAGAATGATAGTCAAAAGAGAAGGGTAGGGTATGATGTAAAGATATGAACAAGAGGAACCTTATGGGTGGAACAGAGGTGAAATAAAGACTAAATATAACTGGTGAGAGATGATCATAACCCTATGAAATCCAAGAAAACTTGAACCAACTTTTGAGTCAAAGAGAGATGAGTTTTAAGTATAAAGACTAAGTATGTTAAAGCAAGACAAGGTAACTGGTAAAGCATTGATTGAGGTCTAGAAGAGACTACATGAGGTCTATATTAGGGATATAGACCTTAACCAAAATTTGACCTTAATGTTTCATGGATATCAAACCACACATTTTAGATATTTAGTAGTTCATATATATGTTGGTATATGTCTTTTCCCTTTTCCATCTTACTAGATATAATAATTTTTTTATCCTTTGATGTTCTAAATATCAATCCCTTCACCCAATTATTCATCAAACTATCCCATTATATATTAGTATGTATGATCTATTCATAAATTCTATGCTTTCATACATTATCCACTATTGCATTCTCATTCATCATCTTATCACATGCTCATAGAATTACACTTTACCTTCCTACTTTGTAATTTGATCATGCAAGTCATTACAAATCATCAATGTAGAATAGCTATAAAAATCCTAGTTTTGTGCTTCTTCTAGGTCTTTATTAACTATTAACTATTTCACAAATCAACATATTTACCACTCTCCTATTCCACATGTTCATCACCCAAATGTACCTTTTCACAATCCAAGACTTGCACCTATTTTCTCAAATCCTTATATGCAATTCAATCTTCCATCTTGTATGTAATTATATTATTCACATGGGGATACATCTACATCATAATCCTAGGGTAACTTGGAATGTAACCCCCTACTTAAAATTAAGAGTGAGTGGTATAACCACCCTTTAAGACAACTACATAGGCCATGGTACTCCCCTTATGCTAGTGTGCCATCTCAATAGGTCTATTGTGTGCTTCCCTTTATGAAATTACTTAGTGAAATAATAATCATCTACTTACCCCCAATGTTTCAACTCATTTTCATTTCTTATTCCTTAGACATATTTATGGTCTCTTATACTTATTTTCTCTATTAAGGATTATCAAAAAAATTCCACTTTGGTGTGCACCACACTTGCCATTGTACACTATTGACTTGGTATTATTTTAAAATTTTAAACTCACCTTTCTCTATAGTGGACCTTTTCCCATAGGTTAATCATGTGGAATTTTATCCATATATGTCCAGCCCTTATTTCATCCCCATCCTTTTCAATCTTTTCTTATTTTGGTATGTTTGGGTATGTGTGCTCATTGGCATTTTTATTGAGCACATTATTCAAAATGTTTCTACACATGTCCATATTCACTTTAGTTTAGAAATTTTCCTTGGATAACATATTTGGATAAAAGCCTTATAATAATATGTGTCCCATTAAACATATGTCTTGGGCAAAAATACTTGTGCTCTTGCATCACCATCTCCAAATTTGTTCCACTTAGGAGTAACATCTTGCCTACTCAATCACTTTTACATAATATTATCTCTTGGTAATTTCTCTACTTTACTTCAGGAATGTATCCAAAAACACACTCCTTTCCCTATCATATATTATGCACCATTATTATTCATTATAAACAAAGCAACATCTTTTTATGTAGTACCTCATTGTGTTTCTTTAAAATCAAGTGTCTCTCTTTATATCCTTCATATCAAGTAAATATATTAGTGTTTTTATTACAAATTAGACTCATAGGTTATATTATAGGCCTCATTACACCCTTTATATTACCTCTCCCCAAATTGATATTAGTCATAGCATTTAAGTCCACATGGGTTATTTTATATTCATTATATTGCTCATAATATTACACTAATAACTTCATGAACATGGGTTGATTCTTAGTTAATTCACTCTTAATTTTTCATATCTTTTATTGAAAAAAAAATCATTCTGAAATACTTATTATGCATCATGGATCAAACTTATAATGATATATCTTCTTCCCCAGTGGCCTCTCTAACTCTTTGAAAATTTTTTAAAAAAAATTACTCTCCCTATCAATTTTGTGTCAAATACTAAATTCCTATAAAATATTCCCTCGACATGTATCAAAAATGATTTACACTTTCTTCAAATACAACCTAACTCTCTACTTTTTTGTACATCTCCACACATTCATACCCTTTTATGGGTACTGTTATTATCTATTCATTTATTATGGTTAGAATCCATGCATAATTTTATACCATCTCTATTGTGATCTATCATTTCTTAAACACAAACACATTTCACATTATAATTAATTTACATACCCTCTCATATAATGCATCTTTATACAAACTTTATTTTACTCAAAAAATGTTAGGATCATTTTTATGATAAATTCTCCATCTTTTATTCTTCACATTTTACATTGGTGGATCACATACAAAATGTCCCACCTTATATTTATTCACATCTGTACATCTTAAAGGTTTATTTTCCTCTACTAATACTAATTACAATCCACTCCCAAGATCATATCTTTTCCAATTCTCCATGTTGCTCAAAACTCTTTGTTGCACTCTACAAAACTTTTTCCTTTTATGCATCCTCTATAACACTATGGTAACACTTGTAATTTTTTTAGGGTTTTCCTCCCTACATCCCTATCTCTTTTCTAGGTTGATCCTCTACCTCATCCACCATCCTTAGATTTTTCTCATTTTATGGAATGATATCCACCTCTCCTACATGGGGATAGTCCATCATATCATGGGGTTACCTATAAACTACATGGTAATTCCATACTATTGATTCCCCCATGTCACTTTTTATTTTGACCGTCTCTTTCTTTCCACTTTGACTAGAATGTGTAGGACCCCTAGTGTCAAAATTAAGATTTCCCTTACATTTAAGGTTTATTTATGAATACACTACCTTGCTTATTATTTTTTAAATATTTCCATCTATGCATCCTCTCCTTTTCCCTCCACATCTTCTTCTCCTTGAAGTCTCTTCATCCCTTTGATATGTTTCCACACAACCTTCTATATGCACACTCCATTACCACAAAGTTCTATACATTTTTTAGTATATAATTTCAATCCATATACATGTCCTATTTTATCCCTTACTTTGGGATTTATCTAACTAATAAAATCCATGCATTATCTCCTGACCAATTCCCTACTTACCTCAAACTCTTTGAGGTTTCTATCTCAGATATTTCCATGATTTTTGTGGAATCTATCCATCTTCCTCATCCTCATGTTGTTCAAATATTTAGTGATTGAATTTTTTAATATATATCCTTGATCTCCTCTAAGACCAGTGACTCTACATCATGTATCATATTTAATTCTCATCAAGTCATCCATTACACTTCTCATTCTCTACCAATTTATGCTTGATAGAGATAAATTATTTCCTTGCAAATTTTACCTAATGCTTTTATTTTAATTTTATACTAAGCCGTAACTTACTCTTAGTTGATAATATATTATCTTCACTTATCAAATCATTTCACTCTTCTAGTTGCCTCCTATTTTTTATTCTAACCATGCTTAAAATAATTTACTTACTCATGGTTAATTTCCTCCTTTTGATGTGTATGTTGGTGTTATCTCTCTATTATTATTCTTGACTACCTTACTATTGATGATTTGTCAACTAATCCTTCTTTCTTTTTCAAGACTTCATCCTTTCAAAAAATCATCTAGCACTCCTCTCACCCTTCACTACCTCACTTTTGGGAATACATTGGTTTTAACTCCAAATTCATCTTTATAATGCTACCTATTACTATTTTTTTTATGACTCACATCCTAAACACATTAATTCCATCATTTTTATATTTAATACATTCTATTGAAATTTTTATTAGTGCCCCATACTTTCAAAACATTAACGATATTTTGTTTAATCATGGTTGAAAGATCCACTAACCTCTAAGGTAAAAACTACCTCAAAATTAGAATTTTATTGGCACAACTACCACCAGATACTCAAAACTCAAATTTAAAACTTATCTCAGTTCAATCCACCTTTCCACCCATTCGCCCTTTACCCTCCTTCATGTGATGGAGAATACCATTCTACATTGGTTGGCTCATAATAGGATATGTACCAATCCTATTATCACTCATAATAGCTACATAATAATTGGTGTTAGTTTATTTCATTACAAAATTATACCATCATATGGTAGCTCCCTCCCATTTGGTGGTCTACCAATTTCCCATATCACCCCTATAGCTACCTCATGATCAATGATTTAATATATGCATAATTTAATTTCTACACTCTTCACATCATGAATCCTATAAATTTTTGAAACCTTACTCTAATACACAATAACACAGCCTAGGTTATTTTTAATAATAAAGGAATGCCTTGAACCTTATATCCATTAGAGGTACACAATAGATAATAATAAAATAGAATAAATCTTTAATAAAAAATAATTTATAATATATTCTTATCTTCCCACCTTATAAAATAGGTTATATAGCCCATTTAAAATAGTTTAATCACCCTCTATGATGAACTAAGGCCACATGCCCTAATCCTTAACACTCCTCTCTCTATGACTCTATATTTTGAAAAAAAATCTACCTCAAGACTTATGTATTTTCTCCACCCCTTTGAGTGTTTCCTCAACTTCTCATTTTATACATGTTTATCATTCAAACAAATATATTTAAATGATGAAATGGATAGTTTTAACTTCATGGATTGACATGTACATGTAGTCCCATCCCAAGGTATTCTTAGCCTTTCATGGATCTAAAGCTACATGTTTCTCATAAGATCATATCTATAATACAATATCTCATTGTCCTTTTCCATCTCATTAGGTACAATGTATTTACTATCCTTTGAATAGTTATATGTCAATCCATTCAACCAACTAATCATACAATTTGTTGTACCCCTAGTACACACAAACCCCATTTTATCAATTTTAAATGGGGACCCATCATGATAAAATATTTAATTGGGGAAGATTTTAACCTTAAAATTTCATGTTTATAATAGCTCTTCATTCATAGTCTCTTGTTATTCTCATAAATTAAAAATTTACAAGAAAACAAACCATGAATATCAAAGATTCAACTCGTATCTTAAGTTATGTTACACCTTGGGTTTGCAAGAGTTACTTGTTCAATGTTATGGTTTACAAACTAATGGTATTAATCATTTCTCATCCTAGTTTTTCATCTACTTTGTATCATCACATGAAAATGATCAAGATTTATTAACCATACATGAGTAGGCCCCACTTATGTTACATTATATTACCACATTCCTCACTCCTACATCATCTATAACCTTTAGCTATTATAAATTTCAAAGATTAATAATCCTAATATATTTAAAGACAATGGGTGATGTTCCATCTTTAAACAAAGCTTTTAGAAGTTGATAAAATTATAATTATTTTGAGTTAATCATCTTTGGGAAATTTCCACATGATGTGATTTTGAGAACCTAACAACACAAAGACTTCACTTTTCATCCGTAAAGTTTAATGGACCTAATCCTCTACAGTTTAATGCTTTCGAGCTTCCTTAGTTTCAATCGATTCAACACTTAATATATTTATATCAAATGTAACCTTGGAAGGATTAAATATAAATTTGGTCTATAGTCTACCGGATATAAGATTTCTTGGTCTATCAATTGAAACTTGGAACATTTATGCTCCAACTCAACTTCAAGAGAATCTTAACATCATCAAAATCTGAAGTATGAAGTCTTTGAGCCCCCAAAATTCCTAGGATACTAAGATCACTCCATGTGTCTACCTTCCACTACAAAAGGTATTCTAGGACATATACAATTCAAATTAATAATATTCAAGCCTTTTAACATCATCAATCCATGTGTACCTAATATCCCTCACATGGATTGACCATGTTGACCCATGACTCTAGAGCATATGAAACATGATGGGAGGATAAATAGCTAACATGACAAAAGATAGACATGTTTCATTTTACAAAAGGGAATGCGAACATGGTATGAATAGAAAAGGTTGAAATCATGGAAAAATAACTAGTTAATTATTAATGAATAACTATCTCAAAAGTGATGAATGGACACAAAGACATAATGAAGTTTTGTCATGTGGTAAGCAAACCAACCCACTAAAGTTGAGTAACAAGTTCAAATTAAAAATGGGAACTAAAACAAAAAAAAATTATTTTCATTGATGGCACATAAATGCATTCAATACTCAGGTTTAGGAATATTATATGAAAAGTCTATATAAAAGGGGAATTCACTTCACCATTACTTTCTCAATATAGTGATGCAATGCAATAAGAAAAATAAGAAGGGATCGAGCATGTAATATCTCTTTTTGAGTATCTTATAGATGAAGAAAGAGATGTTGAATAGGCTAAGATAGAAAGGGCCAAATCCTTAAGTCTAGGGGAATAGAGATTGAAGTAATCCTTAGCTAACAAATCAAAACATCAAGTTTTCACACAAGAGTAGAGCTAGAGCCTTAATAAGGTAGTATCTTCATTTATTCCATTTATAGTATTAGAATCCTAGGTGCAAGTCTACCACTATTTATTCTTATGACTATTTAGTTTAGTTCTATTAGTACTATTGATTCAACTATACCTTCTTATTCTTGAAAGTTAATAAGGACTCCCAAAGTAGTCCATTATGAAAGTTTGATCATTGTTTCTATTTTTTATCTTCTGATGCCATTGATCTTAAAGAAAACGTCATCCCAATTGGAACTCCCCATGCCACATCCATTAACCATGACAATAGAAACAATGATTGTAAAAATTACCTAGTCTTGACTAAACTCTTGAATAAATTTACCCCCATGAAGAAAATATCTCCATGGGAGAAGGTTGATCAAACACCTCTCCAATTTCCTATTCATATAATTGCATCCTTGGTACCTCCCTTGATTACACCACCTCTTATGACTCCTCCATATTCTCAATCCTTAGGCCCAAACTAAGATATTGTAATGGGAGAACTCATTGTTTTCCAATAGGTAAGGGGAATGTAAGGTGCTAGGGATGAAAGGAAAAATTTGGTCATGGCTAAACTTTGTACAATCCTTACTTAGTTTGATAAATAAAGTGGGATTATTCAAAGGGTAAGAATGAGGAAGGTAATTAACACAAGGAAAAAATAAGTGGAGTTTGAACAAAGGGATAATCTTTTCTCTTTATCAAATAAACCCAAGATAAATCTCAATGACCCCATAGAGTAAATTGAAAATTTTGGTGCTTTTGTGGATTCTATGGGGGAAACAATGAAGTAAATGTTTCAAAGTAAATAATATTCCTTTGAAATGTTACAAGAAATCTAGATCATATACATGCCTTGGGAAATTATTGATGATGTACATAATGCAGCTACCAAGTTGTATAAAGTTAGTGTTTCTAAGGAAGGGAACCAATCAAACAAGGTAACTATTGTTACATTTTGTAACCTGATGAAAGAATTAGAAATAAGATTAAATTTTTTGGTCCAATGCTCCAGGACTAATTATTTCAACCACTTCAATCTTATGTCTAGTATATATGATTGTTGGTGCTTGAATTATGTAATGGAAAGAAGGGAGTATTCCTTCAATTAGCACAAGTAAATGTAGACCTTATTGGAGCATTTTCTCAGTCACAAGGGTGAATCATTACAAATTTTAGAAGATATGAGGGTTATCAATGTAATAACCCCCATAGGATAATAGGTTAATAGACCTAATTTTGAAAACTTATTCAAGCAACTATAGACAAATTCAAAGAAGTGAAGGGAACCATCTATAAAACTAATTAAGAAATCTTACAGTTGGTTAGTTTTGCAAAAATAGAGTAACAAAGATAGAAGATTTATCAAATGAATTCAAAAGATCAGAAGTTGAGCAATAAAGGAATATGTCTAAGTCTATTAATATTTTATAGCATTCATTACTCAATTTTGATATTATAAATAAGTAATTTTACACATTATTTGAAGATTTGAGATTTAAGGAAGCAACTTTAAGGTCAATTACATGTACATAACTACTTTTTAGTGTCTTATCAACATCATAAAACTCTTATTTCCCTATATTAACTATTACACAAACTTTGATAGGTCTAATTTTGATCATGTAAGGACCTCCAATAGTTTCTTTGGTTGAAACTACACTTACTCCACTACCTTTTTTGGTAAGTGGTATTACATAAACACCATGATATAAAAATAGCTATGTATTTGCATGTTATTATGGAAGATGATATTTAGTTCCCAACCCATTTAATATTCATGTGTATTTTATTTTTATCTAAATAGGTTTTTCTAAATATGGGAATGCGTCATACATCTTTTTCACGATCCTAGGTGCATAGTTCTAATTTTGAACTTGTAATTTTAGATGAGGCTTGAAGATATGAGGCATCCCCATCCAAAGATATGTATATCTTTATCCTCAAAATTCTAAATGGATGATAGTTTTATCTATTAATATTAACAAAAAATTCTAAAAACTTCTGATTGACTTGGTCTTTGTGTGAAAATATTGATTCTTATCAAATTTTGTGGACTGTGTGGGACATGCTATCATTATGGTATTTTATCTATTTGATTATGTATTGTTTATATTATTTAATACAACTATTAATTTTATGTTATAAGTGATTTTAATGTCTTCACATGTTAATTATAATCTTCGTTTGTAGATGTGCAATAACAATCTAGAAAATGCAATAACTTTAATCCGTCCATGTTTAATTACACTGTGTTCTAGGTCCCTTCGATTCTTTACTATGTTTGGTTTTTTGTGTGCTATAATAGCTTACAACAAATATTGGTCCTTTTAATTCCTATCTTACCTTATTTTAAGTGTCAATCTTGAATTTTTTTCATCTTTTTAGTCCATAAGCCTCTTTTCTACCTTTCCCTTCCTTCATTTTTGAGTGTATTTTAGAAATATTTCCCACTTTAGTTAAAACCATCATCTTCCCACTTAATCCAAGTATATATAGGTCTATCCATATTAAAATCACCCATGGTAAACAACCTATATCATTAACCTCTATTACACTACTTGGTTGTTATAAAATTGAAAGCTAACAACTTGTGCCTTGGAGTGAAATCCTTTAATAATCCAAAAACATTAGAGGCTACCTCATAGAGCTACTAGTGTGTGTATAAAACCCACATAAAGAGTACACTTGCATAAGTTATATAAGTAGGACCATCACCTCTACCTTTATTATTTTTTTGAGAAAGATCCCCTTGAGTTGTATTGGAAGTAATTATAAGATTAAAAATCTACCTTAGATGATAACTTGTTTTTACCACCTTTGGAAATTCATATAAAATCAAGGTTTGATAAAGGAGTCAAGAGAGGACCTAAAACCTAATTATTTTACCAAAGTAGGCAATCTCATCTTCCTATCCTCCTAATGGCCTAACAACAACATCAATAATTTAATAATCCTCTATGACCTCCAACTCAATGTCCAACCTAGATAAGAGGTTCAATTATCAATGGTGCTAGAGTTGTGATTGATCTCCCTATAAAATTGGAGAAATGCCTTCCTACCTTTTCTCCATTATAAGTAAGGACTATGTAGGAACATATGAAGGACTTTAAAACTACTTTAAGGATATGAAATGTAACCTACAAAGACATGGATTAAATATTATTCCCTTTCACATTTTAATATGTGGAATATGAATAGTTCCTAAACATTTTAAAGGTTATCTCATTTAATTTATAGGATACTTTCTTGCCACAATTTAGCCAAGTCTTTATCCCAAGTGTTGTTTTCCATCACTTTTTTTTATCATGAGGTGAATTCTAATGAATCAATCTAATCTTTCAATTCTTTATTTCAAAATATGCATAACAAACTAGATACTGCCTATCAACTAAATGAGGTGTTGGCTCCCAAGATGTATAAAAATGCACTATATCCCATATCTATTACGTTATTATGTAGATATTTTTGAATTGCATGATTAACTTTAACTTATGCTAAAGCCTTATATATTAATAAGAAGCTAAATCCCCATATGTAATCCTTGGCTCCACTTAATCTTGGCTTAGTTTTTTTATATTTCATTCCAATTCCAGAGATATAATAGACCTTTCAATAGGTCTGAATATAATCAAGAACAATAAGCCCCCTATAATAAGATGCATGAGATCAATATCATTGATGTGACTCTTCCATATTGGTGCCAAGTTCATGAGGCTATGGAACATGGAAATTTAGATTATATCAAGTTCTACACTACTTTTAAAATATTCTAGTAGGAAGTAGAAAGGCAAGAAAATAATGCACATCAAAATGAATCATCTTCCTCCAATGACCTAGGCCACTTAAGCACAATAATGAATTTCAAAACCTATAACTCTCCATTTCTATATGAAGGTGATAATGAACTAGAGCATAAAACTAATGAAATACACACCTTTTAATAATATCATCAAGCCATAAATAAATATAACTTGAGGAGTAAGTAACCCATCACAACTTCAATTCTTCCTAATAACAATGCTACCAATCCTATAGATATGAAGTTTAATAATAATACACCTCCTCTAAAGAGATATGAACAATTATAGACTATACAATCACCCAAAAAAATAGGATACATCATTTTTAATGATATAAAGAAGGTAAAATCAAACATTACTCTACAAGAGTATCACTGAATAAAGGGAGTTTCTACTCAAATCCCTAACTAGAAGACCATTTAATGATGAATCAAAAAATACACAAGTAAATGTGAATATATATAAAGACAAAACATAAGTACCACCCTTTTTGCTAACCATCAGAATGTTTGGCAAGAATATAGAAAACTTCCTAGTTGACTCAGGGGCATCATCAACATAAGCTAATGTGATGCCAACAACTATATGCAAAAGGTTGGTTTTGACCCTTGACAAGTGGAAAATAGTATTCCTCTAATTGGATAAATCCTTTATTTCATGTGTTGGATAATTATCAAATGTATGTATTTAGCTATAATTTGAGTCATGTGTGTAATAGACTATTTATATATTGGTCATTGACATTATAGAATCTTATTTCTTCTAGTGAGTAGGGATTGGTCCAAAATAGTTAATATATACATGGCTAATAACTTGTCACACATATGGTTACCATGGAAGGGGCTACACAACCAAATCTAAGTGGACCATGAACATAAAATGAAACATATGATCATGGAGTATAACACCACCAATGAAAAGGTAGACACTATGTATTCACATGTAGGTATGTAGACATTCATAACTAAATATTAAAATTATTTACATGAACAAGAATTTTAAGGTCCTTAATATCTGTGGACACTCCATTTTGAAGGGGCTAGTTTAAAAAAAGGTTCAAGTATGGGCATAGTGCTTGCTGATATAGAAGGGAACTAGTATTTGGAAGCTTATAGATTACATTTTCCATACATAAAAAATACATCTAAGTATGAATCTATAATCCTCATCCTCCAATTTAAACCAAATATAAAACAAATACCAAATGGAAGCAACTACAGGTCTTTGGAGATTCCAAGATAGTTGTAAACCAAATAGAAAACAAATACCAATATAGATTAACTTATTAGAATAAATATAAGCATCAATCCTAGGACCTAAATAAATATTTTGATTCCTTTAGAATCAAATTTATTATAAATAATAGGTTATTTGGTAATTTTAGCTACTAATTTGACACTACTATAGGAGTAAAAAATACATAGATTCTCTATGGAGTTACTTCCTTATCTTTCTATTCTAAACAATATAGACCATTTTTAGGTGTTCAAGGATGATCATCAAATTTTTTAGTTCTTTACCAATCCCAGAGCCTTTGAGCTCAACTTATAGCTTTGAAGGATTTCAAATGTATAAAAATTTAATATATGGTATAAGAAGGCATTCTATAGCTAAAAGAAAATGTCATCTATTCATGGATGGTTTATTTAGAATGAACCTTTGATATTTATCCACAAGCTCAAATTAAAAAGTTTTTAAAGGTAAACAAATTTTAATTCATGAAAGAAAACTTAGGGATTGATCAATATGTGAATATGGGTCTTAAGTTTCACTAATAATGAAAATTAAAGACTTGAGACATTACTCATAAACTATAAGGATGTCATTACATAGACTTCAGATGACCTGAAGATCTTCAGTCATATGGTAATCACTCACATCATCCCCTTCAAACCTAATCATAAAAATTTTAGGCAAAGATAAAGGCCAATGAATCCAATATTATAAACTCTTATATAGGTAGAAGTGTGAAAAATCCTAGATGCTAAAATCATCTTTCCAATCAAGCTCTTGACTTGGGTAGCCAACCTATTACTGGTCAGAAATAAAAATGGGGAAATCAATGCATTGAATTAAAGAACCTAAATAAAGAATATAAGAAATATAATTACCCTCTACCTTCTTTGCATGAGGTCATTAAAATGGTGAGTAGATTAGAGATGATTTCCTTTATGAATAGTTTCTCTAGTTACAATCTAGTCTTGGATGATGAATAAGATAGAATGAAGATTGCATTCACCACTAAGTGGGGAACTTTTGTATATAAAATTATGATATTTGACCTAATCAATTAAGGATACACCTTCCAAATAGTAATGTATTTTTATTTCTATGGGTTGGTTAGTAAATGTATCATCATCTACATTGATGACCTCACTATGTTTTCAAAACATTGAGCTGATCATTTCAACCACTTGTAGAGAGTCTTTGACAAATGTAGAAAATAAAGAATCTTCTTAAACCTATAGAAGATTATCTTCATAATTTTTGGAGGAATGTTGCTAGGAAATATTATCAACAAATATGGATTTTCCATTAATCTATATAGAGTCTAAGCCATCTCTAAGATGGCACCTCTGAATAGAAAAAAAGAGATAAAGTCAATTTTTAGAAAGATCGAATTTGTCAAAAAATTAATTAATGGATTTATCTAGATAGTTAAACCATTGGATGCTATGATGAAATAATATGAAAATATAGAGTGGATGGTAGAATCCTAAAATTCCATCAAATATAAAAAAAGAAGTTATCACTCAAGATCTAATTCTAATAAATTCAGATTTTAATAAAGACTTCTACCTCTATTCATTTGTTTCATAACATACCATAGTTTTTGTATAAAAACAAAGGGTAAAATGTAATGAACATCCCATTACTTTCATGAGTACCAATATGAAGGATGTTGAACTGATATACTCCATGATAGATAAAAAATATATGCCTTGATTAAAGTTGTTAAGAAATTTAGGCATTACATCCTGGCAAAAAACATATGCCATTATTCTCGACCCAACTATCAAGCTTACGCTAGAAAAAAATGAATTAGGTGAAAGGATAGGTAAGTGTATGACAAAACTATAGGATTTTGATATAGATATCTGACCCTCAAAAATGGTAAGAGGTTAGGGTATTATCTAGGTGATGGCTCAAACTAACCTACACATCATCATTAAAAATCAATGAAACTTAGACAACTAGAGGCTAATGGTACTCTCAAATCATCCATTAATTAATCATAGGTATGTGCCCTCCAAAATTAAATAGACAAAATAATGAGACCTCAGGATTAAATCAACCTTGACATGATATTAAAAAGATTCCTATATATAAATAAGTATGAAGGGATCTTTTTCAAATGCATGCCAAAATAAAAATTGAAGGATATCCTAAACAAATTGCATCAAAGGATAGGCATTAGGCACCCCCTAAGTAATACCATGGCTCATAATATTTTAAGGATAGGATATTACTATCCCAAAATATTTAAGGATGATCATAACCACGTCAAAACCTACCATTAATGTTAGATATTTTCTAAAATATAAGTTAATGCTATGATTCCTTTAAAATGGGTAATTGAAAGATGCCCCTTTTCCCAATGGGGTCTTGAGTTTTTTGGGGTAGAAAATCTAAAATCTATAGTAGGACACAATTTTATCCTTATGGCTACAAATTATTGAACTAGGTAGATAGAATTATTAACAACCAAAAATTCCAAAGCAGTTGACAGCATGAATTTTTTGGAAGAAAATATAGTGACCAAGTTTGGTACCCACTTTTCCTAGTTTGTGGAAATGGTCAAGCTTTTCAAACATTTAAATTCACTAAATGGGCTTATGACAATCAAATTATAGTGAAATTATCTTTAAAATATTATCCATAATGGAATGGTGTAGCTAAATCTAATATTAAGAATATGGTAGATGCCATGAATAAATTGGCATACTATAAACTATGAGAATGGCATATCTTGTTGAAATATACACTATGGGCTAACATAACTAGACACAAACAAGCTCTCAAAGCTTCACCTTTTATGCTAGTATATGGACAACATACAATATTCCTTATCACTCTGAATATACCAATGTATTTATTTATGTAAGAGTATATGGGAGAATATGAAATAATATAGTCTATGCTATTAGAAATAATCTAAATGGAAGTCATGATAACTCAAGCCCTATGTAGATTTAGTAAACATCAAAATATTTTCAAAATATAGTTTGATAAAAGATCCAAAATTAAGGCCTTTAAAATTTTAGACTTAGTGTTATTATGTGATAAATACCATGAAAATAAGGTACAACATGGCAAGTTCACTCTCATATGGATTGGACTATATCAGATATAAGAAATCCTTAGTAAAAATACCTTTCAATTAAAAGACATTCAAGGTAATGACCTCGCCTTTCTAGTCAAGGAATATTTTTTGAATTATTACCTCATAGATGATACAACTACAGACACATCCAAATGAACTATAAGAGAAATTTTAGATTAGGAATAAGCTATATTTCATTGAATTCTAAGTTAGTTTTTCTTTTCTTTTTAGTCTAGCTTTCATGTTTTCAACATTTTGCTTTCAATAAATTAGTTTTTATGATTTCTAGGTTAAATTATTAAAATATAGGTCTATCTCACCATTTTTTTAAATTAAAATTACTAAGATATGTCTAAACAAATGGGTGACATGTAAAGAGGTACCACTGGTCTTCAAGTAGATCTATTATAGAAGTAGAAGAGTTTCTAGTATTGAGGTATGTATTATGACCAAACTATGCTTTAATTAGATCCAATAAGTTTACTAAGTTTTAAGGTCTTATTCTATTATATTCATACAAATTTTATAGTAAATTTCCATTTCTAAAGATTCATTGCAATATTACATGATAAAACATGGATATGAAATAATAAACATAGAACTCAATATACACTGATAGGGACATATTGAGAAATGCATTTTCTTATTCATACAAATATCCAATGGTTATCCCCAAAACTTCTTATATTTGTGTTAAAATAAATCATGAAAAATGATAAAATATGAATGATTTGAGTAATCTCTATCGGAGCTATGAATTCTTGGCTAGTAGTAGAGAAAGACTTTGAGTGGGACCAAAGGTATCTCTATTGGGGTTATAGATGCCTAGCTAGTAGAAAATCAATACTCAGACTTCCTTTATTTCATTTTTTGTGATATTATAATTCAAAATAAAACCTATAGTTTTTATTTACCTATCCATTAAAATTTTCATAACCAAGGAAAATTGATCTCACTATATCACATACGAATCGAAGGAATGGAAAGGCTAGTATGTTACACAAAGAATTAAGAGTTTTTTTTATAGAGTCTTGCTTTTATTATTCTTTTTATTCAAAAATTAATCTTTATTATACTATATTATTGAAATTTTGGGTTATAAAATTACTCAAGAGTATTTTCCCTTGTGAGTTTCCATTTGTTGTGCCCCTAACACACACCCCCTATTTTGTCAGTTTGAAACATGGACTCATTATAGTAAAATATTTAAATCGGTAATCCATAAACATTATAAGTACATTTTTATAATTTTTATTCAATCATAATCTATGTTTATTCTCACAAATTTAAAATTTATAATAAAAAAATAATGAAAAACAAATCTTGAACTAGTATCTTAACTTATGTTATGCCTTGTGTTTTTATGAGTTATTTTTTCAATGCTATGGTTTACAAACTAATAATATCAATATTTTAGTGTATTAGTTTTTCATATACTTTTTGTGATGATAGGACCATAAAATGGTATTTATTAACCATATATGAGTAGGCCCCTCTTTTATTACACAATATTTTGACACACCTCACTCCTACATCATCCAGGGCCTTGAGATGTTATAAATTTATAATTTTAATGATATCAAGAATATTTGATAAATCACCATGTGGTTTATTTTTGAGAACATAGTAACACAAATACTGAAGTTTTTCATTAACAAATTTTCATGGTCCTAAGGCTTTATAGTTTAATTCTTACAAACTTGCATTGTTTTGTGTAATTTAAAACTTATTAAATTATTTTGAAACAAAAACCTAAAATTATTAAATATAACTTTGGTCTATAGCCTAATGGATATGAGTTTTTACACTCTGAGTGACTAATACTTGTCACATTTATGCCCCAACTCAAGTTAGGGAGAGTCAAAGCATAGTCCAAATCTAAAGTATGAAGGCTTTGAGCCCCCAAAATACATTGGAGACTAAGGTCACTCCAAATATATACCTCCTACTAATTAGGACCTTATAGGGCATACATAGTTCAAATTAATAGGTTCTAAACCTCTGAACATCCTAAGTCCCTACCTACTTGAGATCATTCTACATGGATTGATCATGTTAACCCTTAACTTTGAAGCATATAAAACACAATGGGAGGCTAAAGAGAAAACAATAAAATAGATCTGAAAGTGTCATTTTATAAAAGGTGATGTGTCCATGGTATGGATAAAAAAGGTTGATAGCATGGTAAAAGAACCAGTGATGAGTAATGAACAATTGTCTCAAAATTGATGACTAGACACAAAATCTTAAAAAAGTGTTTCCATGTGGTGAGAAAAAACCTACCAAAGCTGATTATCAAGTTCAAATTGAAATTGGAATTAAAGAAAAATTTATTTATATACATTGATAGTGGACAAATGTATTTAATAATTAGTTTTGGAAACAATATATGTAAAATTTATGCAAAATGTGAATTCACTTTGTTATTAATATCTCAATCCAATTATCACATCTTTGATCTCTCTAACATACCGAAATCCCTAGTTTATTCAACAAAAAACCACATAATAAACTATTCAATTCATAAAGAGAATTGTATTAGCCATCAATAAATAATGTCCTCTTCTTCAAAATAGAGCAAGTCTCTAGTTCCCTCTCCTTACTCATTTGTAGGAGTACCTGATTATATTGATACTATATTTAAAAGTAGTATAACATAATTCATGTTCTTACACTACTTACTTCTCTGGGAAGAGGAAGAGTTTGTAAATCCATATTCTACAAAGGACCAAATTTCATTCAAAGATAAGTAATACATAGATGAATTTCTACCAATAAAAGAACAAGGACTCCACCAAGTAGTAACTAAACTAGAGATAATGACATGCATTGACCTACTTAGATTTTTATTTGTTAATGAAACTATTTTTATGGATATATTACATGTTATGAAGGTTTAAAATGTTGTTTCTTACATCTCATATACGGTATTCTATAGATAACTTAGACTCCCATGCCCTTAAACCACTTACAATCAGGTTTTAGCCAAAGTTTAGCTTGATCACAATATAGTTGATAGAAAATTGAAACAATGGATTATTAAAGCCTAGAGAGTGAATCAAAATGGGGATATATCATCTAATTAAACTATAAAATTTAGGTATAGAATTAGGATAGATATGGCTCATTTGAATAGATGTATTATTTTATAATTATTTCATACATTCAAATTGAATGGGTTCATTTTTTGGATATACTCTTGACATCCAACAAGTTAGTGTCACTAAGATCACTTATAAGTTCTAAGATAAAGGCAAAACTAATTTACCCTAATCAAATGGAAATTTATAAAAAAAATTACATAATGTCCTACATATTAGACATAGTCATGGGTACATCATATAAGCCCTAAAATCAACAATGGTATACCTCAAGTGAGTATTTAGCAAACAAGGTAGGTAAAGACTACTCTTTTATTTTTTTGCATAGATACATGAATGAAATCAAGAATATATGTGAAGAAGTATATCCACAAATCTTCCAAACCATTAAAGTCATTGTAATGCCTATATTATCTGAGAATATAAGTAAAATATTTCCAAAAATGGAGGACTACTAGTACAACCTAGATGTCATTATTATCAGGGTATAAAAAATAGAGACCACTTCTCTATTTATACCACACCATGTTTTTCACCACACATCAAAACAAGAAATTGTATATCAAAATTATAATAGCATTGATAAATAATTTGATCAAAGGTATTTATCTTATTATTTCAAAACTCTTTTAACCATTGGAAAATAACAATACATGATTAGATCACATTTTATTCATGTTAAAAAGGTTAGGATTGAATATAAATTATAGGTTGTACATTTCAAGGAATGGGACACCTTGAACAAGGTAATAGTATATCTCCTATATCTCAAGGATAATAATAAGGTACATGTTTCCTTTTCCCACAAGGAGTTCAACTAAGACATAGTATTTCTAACTGCAGCTGATGATACTTAAGTATGGATGGAAATGAGGAATAAGTCAATATCTATGTCTTAAGATCAAGCCCTTTAGTATGATATTGATTTAATTGAGTATAAATCATAATTTGGATGAAAACATCAATGAAATCCAAGTCAAACACATGACACTAAGCTACAAGATAGACCTACTTCCCCTTCCAAAGTGCCTATAGAAGAATAACTAGATGAATCTAGAATTCAAAGAGAATCAAACCCTTGAATTAGGAGGGAAATTATGAGTGGTCTCGTAGGTCTTCAAGTCTCTTCTAA